>JAAAKG020023989.1:0-20098 GCA_010014905.2 Druon quercuslanigerum | reverse complement strand
GCAAAAAAAATCAGTAATACATACAAAGTATCTCGAATGACGAAAAAACGCGCGCTCGAGCGCGTGATCGGTCTCGTAATTCTGAAAATACATTAATATCACAATTTGCAAGCAATAATTTTTAAAACTTATAGGTTATATAACACAAAAAATGTGTACTGTAATATTTAAGCCCGCTTATTGTAATCAATAAAATAATTAGTAAAGTCAACAAAAAGAGCCATGAAATCTCTGTATTCATTAAATGATGAAAAAAATTATATCTTGATAAATAAAAAAGTTGTTAGAAGCAAGTTTTCTTCAAATAGGAGATATTTTTCATAATAGACTAAAAGATGCTAAACACCCTACTTTATGATCTCATTTTACCAAAAACGTTTATTCTGAAGTAATAATTTTAAGTGTTCGTAAGAAATTATACACACAACTGTCTAGATATGTGTTTCATTTAATGGTAACAATTCGAATTATTGACATAATTTTTTATACACGACTATCACGCAATTGTTTATATAACTTTTTAATAAAAACTGAAGTTGTTGATTTAGTCTGAAACTATTTTATCGGATAGGCAGGTAACATCATAAAGTAATTCGCAGAATGTTTTTCAAAAGCAAAATAATTTTTGTTTGTACGAATATACGAATATAATACAATTGTGTATACAATTTGTTATAGAAAATAAATTTTTTAACTTAGAATAAAACTTTTCAGGCTAAAAAAGTCATTAAGTAATTCCCAGCAATTTTTTTTTAAAAATTACTTTCATCCGTAAAAAGATAAGACTATGAAATAATTATTTGTGTAATTTGTTAATAAAAAGAATAATATTTACTGTCTAAATATTTTTTTCACTTTGAATAACATTGTCTCAAGTATTTTAAAAGTAGCTATTTTATTTTCATCTAGGCATTATCTATCATTGATTTCTGCCGTACTTAATTATTCACACGATCACAAAACTCAACTCCGACCTGCAGTTTAATTTATCCGCGAAAATTCATTTCTGGACGCGTGAGGCAACTCTTTAGTGGGACTACAACGCTCCCAACAGGTGGGAAAGGGTTTTCCCGCACGTTTGACACTATTCCTTACACAAATTTGGTGTTGCCGCTGCACCAAATGCCGTCGTGGCGCTGCGTTCCTACTACAAGAAGACAGCTGCCTGCCCACAAATTTTTCGATGGAGACTGTTTGAAAATTTATAGATTGATTGATGAGACGAGATTGAGGAAGACTGACTCCAGATGCTCAGGATAGATTGATAGATTCTGGTCTATCAGACGCATTGATGTAAACTGTTCGCCATTAAGACAGGCGGAGGCGTTTGGTGCACGCTTGTCTTTAATAATGTCGATAGATGAAGGTGTTTGGCACGCGTCTACCGGCAGGATTAAATAAAGTAATGCAAAGTGGCTAGGATAGAGGAACAATAGTAAAATAACTATCAAAAATAAGCTGAAGGTGAGAGCCTATGATGACATCATCCCTGAATCAAAGGAGGACTGATCAAACTCAGCAATAAATTCGAGGTCTTAGAAGAAGTGATGAAAATGTAACATGAAAATAAGGAAATTGAAGCTAACATTGAGGAAAATCAAAATACACCACCACCCCAGAACGAGCACAATAAACAAGGCAAAAAGCAAAAAAAAACGCCACCAATTATAATAGAAATCTATGTCAATGATTATACATTGCTTTTTAACTTGATACATGAAGTGACGATAGGAGATCCAGAAATAAAGAAGAACTACAAATCTTGGATTGAGACACCTGGAAGAGAGTGATATACAAAACGATCTGGAGCGACCAGGACTACAAATCAGAAAAGTAGTCAGACTAAAAACCAAGGCTACAACATCAAAGGATGGAGAACACTAACCTGCTTTTCACTCGCCAGACTACTTGGTAATCCTGCATAAGGATGCTAAGCTTCAGCGTGCCTTCAAAATTGGCACAGTATGCTACATGAGAATCCGATGGGAAAAGTACCGTAATACAAGACAAGTCACGCAGTGCTGAAAATACCTGAATTTTGGACATGGAACAAAAAATTGCCACCAAAAACCTCGATGTGTCAAGTGCCTAGTAAGCCACCTCACGAGAGACTGCCCGAATCCTAGTGAGCAAAAACCGGAATGTGTCAATTGCAAAGGTGAACATCCTGCAAACTACAGCGGATGTACAACATATAAGAAGCATCTCGAAAATGTGGAACTACTAAGAATGAAAAGAAGTCCACAACTACAAAATCATCTTCCCCTACCAGTCTACAACAATGGAAATGAACCATTGAACTTTCCACCTCTACCACGAAACAGAGAGAAAAACAACCTACCAAGATCAACCTTACCTCCTACAACTCGAACAAACAACGCGCCATCAGCATAGACAACTGGCAAGACTCCGCTGAGGCAGCAAAATCAACGAACGACTGAACCAAAACATAATGAAGCAACAGATATACAGGATCTACTAGGCGTCTTCCAGGAAATAAACCAACTATGTGATATAGGTAAACTCTTCAAACTAACAATTAAACTTAAAGAAAAATTGTATACATGCCAAAATAATTTCCAAAGACTACAAGCAATTAGTGAGCTAGTTGTTGAACTTGATCGATAGTCTCACTAAATCTAAAAACTTAAACCTTGAACACTGGAACACCAGAGACCTAAAAAACAAAAAACTTGAAATACCCGCGTTTCTTGGCAACTATAATGTAGATATAGTCATGGTTGGCGAAATGGCCAAGATAGACCAAGAAAAAAACCTACAGGATGTTAAAAACAATATCCATTGCATTGAAATAAAGCTAGATAATATCAAATCATTTGAAGCGCTTGCAATGAAGCTAGAAAGTAAAATAACACTAGTATCTATATATGCCCCATCAAAAAGTCACATTAGCACAACTGAATCAAATTCCATCCTCAACCTGAGTAGCAAGGTCGTAATAGCTGGAGATTTTAATGCCAAGCATGTTAACTGAAACTGCTACAATAATAATTAACATGGAATCGTAATATATAATTACATAAATCGAAATCCCTTTGCCCTAGAATTTCCAGACAATTTTACTCTATATCCTTATAATCCAAAAGCTCGACCCAGCATTGTAGACATAGCTATCAACAAAAACATTTCAAATATGCAATCATTTGATGTCCTTGATGAACTTTGCTCCGATCAAAAACCGGCTTAGTGATGATCAAATTAACATAGAATTGCCGTGTTCTGCTAAACGTTTGAACTATAGAAAAGCTAACTGGGAAATATTTAAAGGACTCATTAACAGTAGAATAATAATAAACTCTGCGACTGGTACCATTGATTCCACTGATAAAAGCGTTACTGATATAACGAATATAATTAACAATACTATTGAGGACTTTGACCCTATCCAAGAGACCTTTGAACATAAAAAAATAAACTCCCGGAAACTATAACCCGACAAACTAAACACAGAAACTCTTTGAGAAAAATTTTACAGAAAACTAGAAATATTTACCTAAAAGCTTTTGTAAACATGGCAAATCGCAAAACTGAAAATTTGATTACTGAAAATAAAAACAAGAACTGGGGGGATAAATTTGCATCCCTCACCACTAAGGATAAGTCATCGTGGAAAATGGTTCAATCTTTAAATGGGCTGAATAAGAGACACATACCGCCTCTTAAAGGTCGAGATCGAACTTTATTTTCTGATCAGGATAAAGCAGAAGCAATTGGTGATAATTTTGAAAATGTTCACTAACTAACTGGTAATATGGGAAAACCTGAAAATGTTGAAAACCTCAGTTTCTTGCTTTATTTAAACTCGTTTTTCATTTTGTTCTCTTCTTTTTTTCTGATTTTATCTTTACTTTCCTTGACTAACAGTTTAACTTTCTTTTTTTGTGTCTGTAATTATTTGCAAGTCTATTTCTCTCCTCATGATTAAGTCCTGTGATTGCCAACCTTCATTCCTCTGCCCTTTTATTTTTTGGGTGGCTGCCTGAATTTTATCATTCCGCCATGCATCACCAAACATTCTTCCAAGAGCCACAGTACCACACGCTTTAGTTGCACTCCTGAAAATGATATCCTGAAACAGATAGGCGATCATATCCGATGCCCCCTCTATATTTTTATTGCTTATTAGCGCTTTCTAACTTGCATCATCTATGTGTTTGTTTATTTCATTCTGAAAATCTATTCGCACTTTCAGGTTCAGGAATTTCTCAATCTTGATCTGTATTTAATTCATTTTTTTGGTTCTCTCTCTTCTCCATCTCTGACCAATGGGAATCGAACCACAGAGCTATTAGAGCGATCGAAACAAGAATCTTTTTTCAGAATACATTATCTCAATCTAGGTGTTACATTGATGAAAAGAGAAATTTAAAGGAATATGTATTATCATCATCAAAGGTAGTGACCATCGATCTGAGTGGATATCATTCTACGATACGTTAAAACAGATATCAAAATTATGGATTAAGTGAACTCTTCAAATAACCCCAAATATTTAACGTCGTTATAGACTAGTTGAACAATTTATTTTTTACTCTAAAAATTAAATTTGTTCTAAAAGAGGCTTCGCTGGGAATTGAACCATAAAACTTCGATTGTGATTCATGTGCTGTCCCATTAAGCTATTAAAGAGATCGAAAGAAGAATATTTTTTTGGATTGTGTAATCATATCTACACTGATTGATGGAAGCTGCCTCTGGTGATAATACAGATTCCTTCAAATTCCTTGTTTCATTTGTATCTTACTCACAACGACGAATTTAATCATACTGTGACTATCTCATCTACGCCAGGTGTACATGTGAATCATTTCATGCCTTAAAAAAGTATTTTTAATAAATAATCATTTTTTCTAGCATAAGCTACATAACTTACCTTTTTCGATTATCATTTGTTCTTGGACCCTCAAAATTGCTTAGGGCTCTTTCTGTACCCTGACGTTGGACGCCAACCCATCCATTCATATCTCCTAGTAGAATGATTCTGCCACCATCATTGCAAATACTTATTGTACAATATAAAGTGTCCCAGAAGACGTCTTTTACTTCGCTTGTACCACTAGCAACTGTTACGTAACACGCGATGGTAAGTAATCAACAAATAAAATTTGAAGTCAGCATATTTTCAAATTTACGAAAAGTTGCCTAATTTCCTTATTTTGGTCTTACGGTCCAATTTAAACAAACAAGAAATGATTGTAGTTCTTTAAAAAATCGTTCTATTTTCAACGTTTCGGCACTCTCTGCGGGCCTTCATCAGAAAAAAATTCTTTCTCTAAAATACAAAGCGTCTTTATCGTTCATTTTGTATTATCTGTTAGCTTTTATGTCAATGTCAACGTCCAGTTCAGTGTTTTTTTTTTGTTTCGTCGTGATATTTATATAAAGAAATGTAATTTTTTATTGTTTTTGGCAATAAAAAAGTATGTTAGTATGTTTATAATTTGTTATTATAATTTAGTTTTAATTTATTATATTTAAAAAGCAAAACACTTTGTATTTTAGGGAAGGAATTTTTTCCTGATGATGACCCGCAGTGAGTGCTGAAACGTTTAAAATGTGAGAATTTTTTAAATAACTAAAATCATTTTTTGTTTGTTTAAATTGAAACGTAAGCCCGAAATAAGGAAATAAGGGAATAGTCAATTTTCGCACAGAATCAGAATTTTGAGTTTAAGACAGGGAAGTTTGCAAGAGAATTATGAGCCTTGGATACAACTGTAAATTTGCGTTAACAGCTATTATTTTCACTTCAGGTTTGCTTTAGAACAAGAATTTTCGTTCAGAATAATCATTTGTACTTTAGAGCAGGGAATTTTTTAAATATTGATCATTTAACTTATAACAGAGAATTTTCGAAAAAAATATAAATCTGAGTTTGGACGATGAATAATTTATTAAATTTTTTTATATACTTAATAGGAGTTCGAATTTTTATTTTGGAAGAGGAAAGTTTTTTAAGAATTATATTTTAGTCTTGGAATATTTAATTTTCTAACACAGAAATAGAAAATGCTGAAAATAATTGTAATTCTGATTTATAGCAAGGAAACTTAGAAGGGATTCGTTATTCCAAGTCAGAACTCGTCAAATCTTAAAAATTAGTTGTCCCTTGTTAGAATATGTTTGAATTTCAAATCTGAAACGCAAACTTTCCTAATCTAAATTTAACAAACGGGATATATCATATTTGTGAAAAAATGGAAATTTTATAAATAAATAAAATTCTGACTTAGAATAGGGGATTTTTTTGACATAAATGTAATTTGGCTTAAAACAGGGAACTTTCGTAAAGAATTATAATTTTAATTTTTTCAACGGAATGCCTGCAAAAAATAAAATATTGATTTGCAACAGAAAAATTTATGAAAGAGCGTTAGTTTTTTGTAATAAAATTTTTAATCTGATTGAAAAGGAGAAACTCTGAAAAACTCCCTGTTCCAATCCTGAATTTGCCGCAAATTGAAACTTTCCATCTACAAATTTTAGAACAAGGGAGTTACTATATCTATGCACCATGATAGAAAATAATTATAATCAATTTTGAACTTAGAAATACAAGTTAAAAACCAAAAAATCAGTATATCAGAAATATTAATTTTAGATCATGTAGAGAAAAACAAGTGACCTCAATTATGATTACTTATATAATCTTCATAATTCTCATATGCAACAAAGAGAAAACGTAACAATATTATATTTCGTGTTGTCAATTTCAACGAATTTAGTGACAACGTTTTTTCTCTTGTATCTTACTCAACTAAAATGTAAACATCTGATAAGGGTTACCTTGATGTCTACAAGCTATGAGATAACGGTTGTAGCTTGTGTTTTAAACAATCTGATTAAAATCTAGAATATTCATTAATCACATTGTTAATAAAATTCTTCAGTTTTATATTAATCAGTTTGTTCTCTAGTTCGAGAAGATGATGATGGTTTCTACTCTCGTGCTTTTCTTGGTGGTTATCCTGAATTCTATTGGTGAATATAATAATCAGATATTTATAACTTCTTTAGCTTTCCGCAAATTTTAAGAGATTTCTAAAGATTTTGAAAGATTTTAAATTTTAAACAGGGAATTCTGAAAAAGCATTATAATTCCTAATTCGAACATCAGTCATAAGAATTACGACTTAAAATTGGGATTTTTTTTCATTCCCTTCTTCTAAAGCAGAATTACGATTAGTTTTTAAATTTTCGGTTCCATGTAAAAAAATTCTTTGTTTTAGGTTTATGAAAATTTCCTGTCTTAAAAAACAAATTATAATTCGATACTGAAATTATCTGTCTTAAAGTCTTAATTATAATTTTAACGTATATTTGCTATTCCAAGTTAAATTGCATCTGTTGTCAAAAATGTTCTGTTGCCAGACAATTGTTTAACTTTTTTAAAGTTTTATTTCTTTTAGCTTGAAAAATTTGTGAATAAAAAATTTTCTTCGGTTACCAAGATTTTAAAATACTTAATTAAAAACTGTAGAAACAAGCTGTCCATGGAATTTTTATTTGACCGCTAACTTGGCCTTTTTCAAAATTATATTTTTTTTCTATCCACCCTTCACTTTACAATAATTTATTATATATACTTTTCAATGTCTAATCATTCTTACTTGGTTAAGCATTAGCCATAGATTATCATCCCCGGCAAGACGCATTGTGACAACTCACATGCATGCAGCAAGTCTTAAGTTATTATTATTTTTCTAAATTTTGTATTATTATTATTTCTGTGTTCAATCACAGCTGTGCCGCCCCTCCCCTCCCTGCACGGGACGCCATAATGTGACTAACCACACATATGCGACTCGCCACAAGTGTGACTTATCGCGTTTTTGAAAATTTTGCGTCGACTTCAAGTTTTTTCGTATGAGAGATGCCGTAAAATGACATTGCGCAAACGTGACTTGCAATTGATTTGAATAAACAATAATCAGTGTAGGTGACATGCGCATACGAAAAAGGGTTTCGTAGCCAACTTAACATATTATTTGTAATATTTGAATAATTTATGTGTAATCTTACCTATCTATCCTATTGTATCCTCTCTTTCTTGTTGCAGAGTTGAGTTCAAATACTTCGAACGCTAGATCTGATGATCCTCATTCCGCAATTTCTCATTCCTCTGACAGAGATAATTCTCCTACAAGGTCTCATCGTCCTGACAGACCTTATCATCCGGGTTATTCAAATGGGTCTTTGCTTTCCACCGAGCTTTCTCTTAGCGTTAGGTCAAGTTCTCCTCCTGCTATGCCTTCTCCTCGTGTCAGGTCCACGTCTCCTCGTGTCAGGTCAAGGTCTCCTTCTGGCAATCATTCTTCTCTACGCATACTTGGATATACACTTGAAGAACTTAGATCTATTCAGTTTGTCCCTAACACGAATTCGTTACGGCGTTTTGAAATTCGAAGGTATACTTTTCCTCGTGATGAACCTATTTACTTAAGAGAAGATTTTAAGCTCATACCTATACCAAACAATGAACAAACTGTATTCGCAACGTCAGATGGTGACATCTTTGCAATATTTGCGTTTAATAGATTACTTCGTGGAATTTTTACAAAAAGAAGACTTACTCAAGAACGGGCAAAAATAAATATGGCCAGCGGAATGGTTACAGAAATGACCAAAGAAGAAATCCGGGATTCTCCATTAGGCAGAAATATGCGAATCTCTAAGTTTTTTAAGACGATAAGAAAAACCGACTCTCATCCAACAAATATTTGAATTGCGTAATATTTTTCATGCGTAGAGAAGGCAAAGAATATTTTTGCTTCAAGAACACTGATATTTAATAAATAAAACAAGATTATTTCTGAGATAAACGTTTTCCAACTTGTACCTACTAACCTCGGAAACTGACGATTTCAATTAAGAATAAACTAAGAGCATTGTGCGCTTAGTATTTAAATTTTATTATTTTGAAAACATCTGTAAAGAGGAAAGATGTGTCAACGCATTTTAAAGTAGCTTTTAAAAATAAAAAAGTTCCTGATCTTTCGCGATTACCAAAGATTTTTTTAAGTAACACAAATTAAAAATTTTAAACTTTTCCATCCAAAGAAATGTGCAACTTGAATATTGTATACTCAACTACAAAATAAAATTATAAAAATATCAATCGTTTACCTTTAAAGTATTTTAGATAAAAATTAGGTCTTGTTTAATTAATCAATATTCATCAATAAATTTTATCAGATTTTTTTAACTTGTGGTTTTTTTTTTATTTTTAAGGATTAAAAAGGATTTCAGCAGTATTCAAGAAAATTTATATACTTTATAAGTATTTCAATTATCAAAGGGATTTTTAGAGTTTTGAAACGTTTCGAAAATTCAAAAATTCAAAAATTCAAAATTTCCGAAACTTTATAAAAATTTGGAAATGGAGAAATTTTATTTATTCTCGAAAGATTTGAGAGGATTTTGTAAGAAATTTAAGATTTTAGGATATTGAAAACGGCTCCAAAGTATTTTAGAAGATTTCCAAGATTTAAAAATGTTTGAAAGAATATTTAAGGAATTTCCTGGCATAAATTGACTTTGCATTTCCCATATTTTTTCTTTTGTTATTTTCATTACCTTATGTATACATAAATTTATCATTTCGCACTTCCTGTCTTTTATGTACTCGCCACTGTATTTGAGAATTTCAGCATTGATACTGTCTACACCAGCAGCCTTTCCGTTCTTTGAGTTCTTCTTTACACTCCTAAACTCAGTGAGGCAGATTTTTTTCAATTGAGTTTTCAAAATCACAATAATTCCTTAAAACAGTCTTTCAAAGTGTCTAGTATCCCGTTTGTATCATATAGCATTTCACTTTGCTACTTTTTATCCTGACAAACTCCTTACTTATAATTCGCGTATTATTTTTATAAATTAGCTTCTTGCTTCTTTCGAAGTCTTGTCTCTGTAATATTTTGTACGCTCAATTCTTTCCTTATCGTTAAGACCTGTTATGTTCAACATTCTTTTGTAGCCCCCCTTCTTTTCATTTTTGGCTGCCTGAATTTTATCATTCCACCATGTATCGCCAGACGTTCTTCCTGTAAACGCTGTACCACACACTTCGGTCGTACAACTAACTATGGCATACTCGACCATGGTCGATGCGCCGTCTATATTTGTATCGTCTATTAAGTAAGCTCAGAATCTTAATTCGTGTTTGGTTCGATTTTTTTGTTCCCTTTCTTCTCCATCCCTAACCCAAGTTTATTTTTGAGACTAGAAGATTATGATCAGTATTGTGTTTAGAAACCATTATGAACCTTGTAGCTTTTATTAACTTTCTTGGTATTTTATTCGCAGTAACGAAATTGACCGTACGGTGTCGACATCTTCTAGATCAGGTGCACATGTGGATCATTTTATGCTTAAAACAAGTATTTGTAATAAATAAGCTCTTTTTCAAGCATAAGGTAACTAATTTGCCTCCGTTATAATTGGTTCTTGGATCCTCAAAAGGTATTTTTTACGTCGCTGGCCTACTTTTATTCTAACATACAGCAATCTGGGAGATACAAAATCATGATCCTCGAGATGCTGTTTCGCGCTTTCATTTATGATCAAACCCATTTTCTATGTTTCGACTTTTGTATTCTTTTCTATTTGTTTCTGGTACACATAAAATATCTAGTTTCCTGATGCTCATAATTTCTCGCCTGAAACTTGACCTTTTTATTTACCGTATGCATGTCTTTTGTCAATTTAAGTTCCAGTCCATTCCGATGCTATTTTATTATTTGTATTATTCATTGGTTAATTTCTACGCCTAACTCATGCCTTTATTATATAAGTTTATTTTGCGAATCGAAATCATGCCCAAGTTAAGTAATGATTCGTCATATGGTGGATAGTCTAGTATTAACGTCAGTCCATCTAGCCATGTCTCATAAATTCTCTAGCCTTTCTCTTCAATCCTGCTATATTCCAGGAACATATTCTCCATTCTTCCCTATCTCCCGTCCCTTCCTCTCCTAGTTTTCCGGTAGCTCATTTCTTACTAACTCCTCCCTTTCTTCATCCCAATTCCACTATACACTGTCTACCTGCATTCTCCCATATTTAACTCATGTTCTGCCTGTTTTTCGTTCCTCTTCCGCTATTTTTCTTAACTTATATTGCATCCTCGTTTCTACCTATGTCAAATAATCCTCTATTCTCTCCGAGCTTTCATATAACATCTTCTTCTTTTTCATCACTTCCCTCTTATGTTCTCATTTCTTGAGTTTCACCAGTACCATTCTCTCCCCCCTTCGCTCTTTCCTTCATACACTTTGCACTTCCTCTATCTCTACCTTAGAATCAATCCATTTTAGTACTTCTTTTACTCCTTCCTGCATCTCCTTCCCCTCTAATCTTATACCCCTTATCACTATGTTTCTTTTTCTTCCTTCCCTGTCTTTCTTTTCTATTCTTTGTTCTATTTTTCTCAGTCCTTCCTTCTCCGCATTTTACACTCTCGCCCCCACCAAGATTCCGGCTCGAGCTTTCTATCTTCGTTATCCTACCTTGCATCTCCTCTACCGTATTATTATTATCCTTCTGCTTCTCAATTTTTTTCTTCAATAACTGCATCCTCTTTTCCAACTGTTCCCTAACTTCTTCCCATTTTTTCATTTCCTTCATAAATTCAGTCTTTCCTCTTTCCTCCGATCTTCGGTTTATCTCCGATTCCTTCTGCTCCCTTACTATTTTAACCCTTCTCTACAAAACTCTGCTTTTCCGGTTGAGATCTAAATTTTTTTTGGATATTTTAAGTTAGAACCTAAATCGTCCTAATCTGCACTGCTTCCCCTCTCCCAACTCTTTCGTCTATTAAAAGCCTTAATCGATCCTACGATTTTTGCTTTTAATTTCTCCTTTTCTATAGTTTTATTGTACTACATCCTTGCCTTACTTTCTTTAATCTCCTATTTCTGTGTACTAAATACTTCCTGCTCTAAATCCGATTCTTCCTCGATGTATACTCGCTTCGCTATCCATGAATCTAATTTCAAACGTTCCCGCCTTCTATCCTTCCCTACCTCTATCTATCGTCACGTTCAGGTAACTGTCTTTTCTTTCTCCGTCTCTACCCAACCCTGCTACTACTAATACGTTCAACCCAGTCCTCCTGCTCTATCACAAATTCCAAAGCAACCTAACCTCAACTTTCACACAAATCTGTCTCAATCCTTAAAAATATCATCACCCCCTTTTCAACTTCACAATCCCTCGACCAATCTCTTAATCCAAACCTTTCTATACACTTCCACAATTCACTCACCTCAAATTTGACCACAGCTATGGAAAAACTCAGCATCCACAATTCTCACTACCTTACACTTTCATGCCGGAAACGGAAATCTGTTCTGACTTAGAGTAACCAATGATTTTATAAATTTCCTTTCTATAATCCAGAATCACAATTATATCTGAAACTTTCTACTTCCATCTAAAAAATTTAATATTCCATGACCAAGTTTTATTTCCTAAAGTAATTACCTGTTCCAAAATCAAAATTCAAATTCCTTCTATGTATATTTAAAAAAAATTAAATTTAATTATTTCTCGTCCAAACTCAGAACTATATACTTGTTGAAAATTTCCTGTAACAGGTAACAGTAAAACCCATTTACACCAATCTTTTTCTCTAGTTAGAATTACAATTTTTTTACAGAAATCTAATTTTTTAATAATAAAATCTATGGAATCATTTTGCATATCATTTTATACTACATGATTAGATACCTTTTAATCATTTGTACCAACTTTAACATTTCTATAATTATTTCAATTGAAAATTAAATTTTTGCATATGAATTTCTTAAGATTGTTACGAAGCCATAGAATTTCTAAAATCTCCTAAAAATACAATGAGTTTGGGATGTTTAGAAAAATTCTCACGAATTTTTAATTTTTTTCAAGAAATTGAAGAAATTTAATCGAATTTTCAAATGGTCATCACAATTGACCCATCAAAAAAGCAAAAAAACAGACGCTGGTTTAAAGCTACACCTGAGCAAATTATCTTTCTATAGAAAACCCAGTCTATAACGAACACTCGGTTAATACAGTCACATCTTCGTAAATTTTGTGATGAAACAAAATTAAATTGTTATATAAATAAAATCCTTATATGTGACTAATCTTTCAAATTATGAGTGATTCTCAAAAGTAACTTTTGAGAAAAGAAGTTGCTAGAAATTACTGAAATTTTTTATCTCAGAATACTAACTGTCAGATAACGAAAAATAAGTGTGGCCGCGAAAAAAATTCATAAATTAATATTAAAAAATTACACAAATGTTGGGAATGGCTCACATATTCTGAACGTAGTGAAATCACGCTAACTAATTAGTTCTCATTTCACTTATATAAAATTCAGTATAATTAATGTTTGTCATATAATGACGCAATAAATAAATAATAATAAACAAAGTCGCGTGTAATCATATGATCTAGACAAGATTCATTAATTGCTTTACCATCGAAAAAACATAATTAAATAATAGTAAATAATAATAAAGTTAAGCTTAAATAAATATCTGATATTCTATATTTTATTTGTTTGATGCTTTCCTTTCTGTTTCTTTGCATTGAGAACATTAGATTCAGTAGGTTGTAAACTTTTCTTCAATCGAGTTCTATTTTTTCTGTTTTGTCTCTCGTTTTTTTTTTAGATCGTGAATTAGCTTTAATAAATGTACAAGGAAAAATATTTTAATTTATACCAGGCTCATTGAAATGGATTGAACAACTCTCCAAGTAAAACATCTCACCCAAAATGTAATTGATTTTAATTTTGGTAAGAATCGATAAAAAAGAATTGAACTTACAAAAAATATTTTGTTATAGTAATTATGATTTTTTATTTTTAGCTACAATTAGAAATAATTAAGATTCATCAAAATGACGCAGGTTGTTCTTCATGTTGAGATTTTATTATGAGAATTTTTTGCATAGCCCATTTCTTTATTATCATTAATTTCAGAGCTTGGACACAAAATGGCTTTCTTTTCAAAATGGTTATCCTCAATTCTAGTGGTGAATATAATAATCGAATATATTCATAAATTCTTTAAGCTTTCCGAAAATTACAATCTGTCCGAATATCGACTGATCTAAGATATTTCAAAAGAGTATAGCAGATGAATGATTATAATTTCCCGTTCAACTGTTAATTTATAATATTTGTAAAGATTTTTAAAGATTTTAACTTTGGAACAGGGAATTTTGGAAAACAATTCAAATTCTCAATTTGAACATCAAATAATTTAACGTCTTCAGAATTACGATTCAAAATTGGAATGAAGAATTTTTTTAAAAATATTATAATTCTCAACAAAACCAGGGATTTTTGTAATTTCCTTCTTCTAATGCAGAATTAAAATTAGCTTTAAAATTTTCCGTTCTCTGCCAAAAATGCTCTGCTCTGAGTCAAATAATAATATTTTTTGAATATGTCCTTTCTCAAAGTCAAAATTATAATTCTGTACGAAAATTAGCTATCTTAAAGCCTAAATTTTGATTTTTTATGCCGATTCGCAATCTATTGTCAACAATTTTCTATTGCCAGAAGATCTTCGCCTACCAACCGGCCTTCTCTTAGTGTCAGGTCCAGGTCTCCTCCTGCCAGTCATTCTTCTGTATACATGATTGGGTGTAACCTTGAAGAACTGACGTTTATTTGGCTCATTTCCCGCAGGAATCAGTTCTGGTGATTCGAAATTCGAAGGTACAGTTTCACTCGACATAAGCCAAAAGGCTTCTGATTATTTCTTGAGTTCCAAATATATTCCAAGTCAAACAAATTATAAGTTTTAAACTTTCATACCAAAAAAGTGTGTCATTTAAATATTTAATACTGAATCACAAAACAAAATTATTTAAAACATTAGAAATCTTGCAATTTTAAAGTACGTAATATTAAAATTAGGACTATTTTAATTGATCAAATTATCAAAAAAAATTTATCATACCTTTCTCGAACTGAAGGTTCTTTTTTCAATTCTGAGAAAAGCCTAGTTTCTCTCATTTAAATACCTCTGGGTTAAAAAAATTGACATATTATGCTTTCGTAAAAATAATTTTTAAAAGCGTACTGGCACCAACTAACCCGACAAAAGTCTAGCAGACTGGTCCTACAAACCATTCTATCCAATTTTTTAAAAAAGATTCAAAATTTCATAAAAAATATGGATTTTAAAGGCAGAAAGCTTTGTAACATTTCAAGGGAATTTAAAAGACTTTGCGGTCAGTCTCAGGGATTGCAAAAGAGTTGGTAAAGACATATTACCATTTCAAAGAATTCAAGCCATTTTCATTGATTAAAGATAAATCTATAGAACTGCAAAGAATTTCCTAAACTTTATAAGGTTTCAAAAATGGAGACATGGAGACATTTTATTCAATTTTAAAAGATTTTAAAGAATTTCGTACGAAATTTAAGATTTTAGGATATTGCAAAATGCTCAAAAAGATTTCCTAGGATTACCAAGATTTATAAGTGTTCCAAGATTTTGAAGTATTTTTAAATATTTCAAGGTATTTCAATAAATTTTTCGGAATTTCACAAAATAACAGATTTGATGGAATTTTAAACAATTTATTGGATTTCAACGGATTGTGAAGATTTAAGGTGATTGCATTTTTATAATTGATATTATTGCAGATTCATCATTCATGAAGGAGGATAGCGTCCACACAAAACCTACCGAACGTTTGCTTTTTAATGATGAAATTAAAAAAAATTTTAAAATAAAAAACTTTAGTTTTAAGGATTTATAAACTTTTTCTGGATTTCACATTCAAAACTATAGTTTTAAACTTAAAGTATAGAGATGTTAATGTTGATAAAAATGAATGAGAAAATGACTGATTCAGAACAGCAAATTTCATTAAGAATTATAAATTCATTTGGAATAGGAAATTTTTTTTAAAACCTTTAATTCTCTTTAAGAAAAATGGAATTTAAAAACAAATTAGAGTTTGAAAATTTAGCAGATGAATAGAATTATTACTTGAAAGAAAGAATTTTGTAAATGATTCTAAATGTTACTTGTTATAGGGAATTTTCGAAAAAAATGATTTTGAGTTTGGACAAAAAATAATTAAATTAATCATTTTTTTTAATATAAAAAAAGGAATTCTAGTTTTGACTTTAGGATAGGGAATTACGTTAAAAGAAACTTTAAATTACAAGTCTAAAACAAAAAATCAATTTAAAAAATATTGATTCAAGATCATGTAGAAAAAACAACCACATTAGACTCTACGACACTTCTCTCTTCGGCACTTCTCGTTTCCCGATTTCTCCTTTATTCGCTTGTCCTCACTCCTTGCCTTACCTCACGCACATGCATACGCGGTCGGCTACGCTTACTACGTCGAACGCGGCTGGACGCAGGAGAGAGGGTTATCTGACACTTCCTGTTCGCTTCACCTACATCCCCGAAAACGAGAAGTATCGTAAAGTCTACTGTGGTATTAACTATGATGCCTATGTGCCGTATGTATAAGTGTCTGTGCTGCTAAGTGGCACGTGTTGCTAAGTGGAGGGGATGAGAAATGTGAAATAACTGGGCGGTGCGTTTTGATATATCTGATCGTTGACATAAATGAGCTTTGACTAAACTGGTAGTTTTGTGTACTTATAATCTTAAAAATTCTGACAAGTAAGATCTTTAAAAATCGTTTGAATTTTAAAATCTCTTGATCTGTATTAAATTGACTAGAAGTTACAAATACTTTATTGGGTACATTTTGCTGCTTGAAATATGACTCATATAAAACGTTAACATCTGATAAGGGTTACCTTGATGCCTATAATGCAAGAGATAAAGACTGAAGTATCTGTTTTAAATAATAAAAATAAGAACTAGAATATTCATCAATTACATTGTTAATAAAATTCTTAATTATCACATCAATCGATTTTTCACCTAGTTCGAAAACATGAGGATTGTTTCTAATTTCGTGTTAGTCTTGGTGGTTACCGTCAATTCTATTGGTGAATATAATAATCAAAAATATTTATAATTTTTTTTAGGCTTTCCGCAAATTACAATTTGTTCGGATATCGGATTATCTGAGATATTTAAAAGGAGAATTTCAGATGAATGATTCAATGGTTCAATGGGCAATATTCCCGGGTCAATTAAAAAAAGTTTGAAAATTTTTAATAAAGTCGCTATTTTTTGTCAAAAATTTTCTATTGCCAGAAAATCAAGCTTCTCATGAAAACAAAAAAAAAACAAATTTTGAATTATTTTCTGAACGCCATTTTCGATTTGCTTCTAATTTTAGCTTGAAAGTTAGTTAATAAAATTTTTTTTCAATTTAGGTAAAAGATTCTTTATTTTGTAGATATTCTCTCGTTCAAATAAATAAGTTAAAAGTTTCGAACTGTGCTAAACTACCCCCATTACACAAACAAAATTATTTGCTTGTTGAAGCTACAACTTTTGCCCATACCAAATCTTGAAAACATTTAATTAAAAACTGTAGTATTATGAATTTCCCTATCCACCTTCCACTTAACAATAATTAATTATAAGGTTAATTCACTAAGTAATCATCACCTTAAGACAAATTGGAAATTAAAAATGCTTATAAGTGTATTTATTACACAATTGTTATTTTCACAAAGACCTTCACCGATTAAAGCAGATATACAAAAACCCTTTTTTTTATTAATTAACATGATATTTGATTGGAGTCCATTTTTAATCTCGATTAAAATTCAAATTATGCAAATGCGTTATTTATAGCCAGGCACGTAAACAGGTATTAATACGAGAAAATGTAAGGCTCTTTTTCTTGTTGTAGAGTTTAGTTCACAGACTTCAAACCCCAAGCCCTCTGTTCCTCATACCGGAATTTTTTATGCTCCGGATAGAGATTATTCTCCTACAAGGTCTCGTCTTCCTGCCAGACCTCAGCCTCGAGGTTCTTTGAACAAGTCTTCTCCTCCTGCTGAGACCTCTCTTCGTGCCAGATCCAGGTCTCCTCTTGGCAGTCATTCTTCTGTATGCATACTTGGATATAAACTTGAAGAACTTAAGTTTATTCGGTTTATTCCCCACACGAATTCGTCCCGACATTTTGAAATTCGAAGGTACACTTTTCCTCGCAATGATCAAATTTACTTGAGAGGAAATCGTGAGTTGCTTAAATCTGTGCCAACCGAAGTACAAACTGTATTATCAACGTCCAATGGTGACATCTTTGCAATCGTTGAGTCTAATAGATTACTTCGTGGAATTTATGCAAAAAGAAGAACGGTTCGAGAACGGGTAAAAGTAAACATGGACAGCGGTGTGGTTATAGAAATGACCTCAGAAGAAATCCAAGATTCTCCATTAGGCAGCCGTGCAACAATCGCTAAGAGTTTTAGAACAGTAAGGGTAAACGACTCTCCTCCACATCTGATTAGATTTCCAATACTGGCCAGTTCAGAGAACTAGATTTTGAGATATTTTCAACTTTCCTATTTTTCACGCCGAAGCAGGAAGCTTCCGTATAGGCCTATCTAGAAGCCTTTGAAATATGTTGGCACTATTTAAAAAAGTAATTAACCTCTTCTCTAAATATTCCAAATCATAGAAGGAAATATGTATAGAGAGCATAAATATATTTTTGCTCTAAAAACGCTGTTATTTATTCAATAAAGTAAGGTTATTCCTAAAACAAACATTTTGAAATTTTTTACTTCGTTCATAAGTTCATCGTGATCTCCAAATATTGCTTTTATTGAAAAAATAATTTCTCAAATCTAAAACTCGGATGACATTTGCGCACCATCTTTAAGAGTGAGTTTTACCAATTTTATTGAATTTTGATGAAGAACGGTAAGGCTTACATGCTTATAAGCGCTGACAGGTATTTATACAAAAAAACAGAGCGGATTGGTGAATATATGTACTAAGATTAGAAAGGTTCTACATGACTGGAAAAAGGCGATTATTGTTGCAATTTGCAAAGCAAATAGTGATAAGCTCATCTGCAATAATTACAGAGCTATCAGCTTACTAAGTACCGTAAGCGTAAATGCGCAATTAACAAAATGTAGTTCCAACTATAAGGGTTGCAACCCCTATTTTTTATTCAAAAATCTAACTTTTCCATGCTTTTTAAGGAAATTCGCATGCTATTTTCGTAAAAAAATTCAAAATGGACTTGAAAATATTTCAAGAAATATTTTTGTTGATAGAATACAAAAATAAAGTTTACCTGTCTGATATCATTTTTCAAACCACCCTAAAAATGGAAAAAACACCCCTAAGAGAAGATTTTCCAATATGCTCCAGGTTCTAATTGATAATTTACTACGAAAAAAGTTTTCATTTCACTTCTCATGTGAATATACGACTATCCCGAGCAGTTCAGATCATAAGGATGGCAACCCCTAAAAATCAAAAACCACCCCTTGAAAATGTTGTCGATATACTTCAGGTTCTAATTGATAATTTATTAGAAAATGAATTGCGTTTTGTTTTTAATGTAAAGATACAGATTGCTTATGTAGTTCTGTCCATAAGAGTTGCAACCTTTAATTTTACTTTCACAATTTTACCCTTTTTTGTGTATATTATTGTGAAAAAATCAAAATTAATAAACAATAATTGGAAAGCTATTTTTATTGATTAAAAACAATAAGAAATTTAATCTCTTTGTGGCGACTTTTTTGAATCACCTGCAAACAGAGAAATCAAACCACAATTATTAATTGTTCTTTGGTATTCTCAACTACAGCGTCAAGAGGTTGATTTCGAGAAATATTTGTGTATTTCAAAAGACACTTAATTTTCAATAGAACTGATATAATACTTTTTGAATTTGAATTAAAATAAAACAAATTTGTACAATTTCAATGATATTGTTTCGTAATATTTTGTAATGGTAATTTAGTTATCATTTCCAATTTGGTAATTCCATTGTTCAACAATTTTATTGTTCGGCAATTACTAAATTCAAAAATATTATTTTTCGAGATTTTTCAATCTTCTAACATATGCGCCTTGTTGGGGGCCGTCTGCGTCATGGTAATTTATGGCCACTTGTGTAAAGTGAGTCCTTTAAAGTCTTTCTCTTTTTT
>JAAAKG020023978.1:0-20100 GCA_010014905.2 Druon quercuslanigerum | reverse complement strand
GTTTCATTTCATAAAAAAAAATTTAATCTTAATAAAAAACAGTTTCATTTTCAACCAAGCATTTAAATTTTTTAGAAGACAGTGGAATTATTGGCTGTATTGTCAACTAATAAATAAAAAAATAAATAGTAAATTATGATTTAATTAAATTAAACTGAGATAATATGAAAAATCGGCGACTGTAGATAAAGTAGAAATAAGTCTTCTAAATTGGGGAAGATCATTTAAATTTTAAATAAAGAAAACTTGAATTTAACTGCGATCCGAAGTAAATTCCCGGTTTTTTAACTAAATTCTCGGGCATTTTCCGGTCAATAATGTTCCCAGGTATTTTCCGGTCATTCCTGGTTTCCTGGTCAAGTCGCCACCCTGAGATTATTGTTGTTTTAACATAAAACTGAGATTTCTAAACCTAGGAAAAAATACTCACCAACTTCCTTCAAGTAAAGGCATCACAGGGAAAATCTTTTATTTGGAAAATAGTGTGAGGAAAATGGAATAATAAAATAATATCTGTTGGATATCGATTAAAATATAGCATTTTCTATTCTAAACGAAACAATATTATTATATTTATAATTCATAATTCAATTTTAAATACAATCCTTCCATGTAAAATTGTATGCTTTTATACGAAAACTTTTCTCGTAAATTTAAAAATCATTTTTCTTCATGGTTCTAATAATAAAAAAAATACTTACCTATATGTCAAGAACCTTTAATTTCAGCCATATTCGTCTAATTCTTATGTACTGATAACAACCAAAAAATACTATAACGTAGCAGATTTTATTCTTAAATTCTAAATTCAAACTAAAATATCTTCGATAATAAAAAAGCCAGTAGTATGATATAGCAAATTTATTTTTTATTCACTTCTATAATCCATATAAGACCTTTAGTTTGAGCTGCTTTAAAAAAAATCTCTAGAAATACATATCTACAATATTTAAAATTAATTCATCACAAATATCCGTCTGCTTCCATAATAATATCTTTATGTACAGTTCAATCGATTTCTTCACTCTCTAAAATTAATTGTAATAATAATTCATTAAATTAAATATAAACTATTCGTATAAATTCTCTTTAAAAATCGAAAGTACTAAAAACAGTGAGCAAAATTAATTCTACAACTCGCACAATACATAATATAAATGCACCTTGGACCTCTAAAATGTTATTTTTCAACCCTTACATTGATAAAAGCGCAGGTTCATCTTTAAAATATAATTTTATAACTTCATAATATACTGTTGAAAATACTTTTTTTATGCAATACCAATAATAGAATGAAAAGAAAGCTTTGTTTAATGCCGCACCATAAAATTCTAGAAATATTCCGAAATTATATTTTACGATAAAAATATGTCTTTAGTCGATAGCTATTTATCGAAGTCATTTTTTTTCCTTGAAGGTGCAGTAACAAAGCTTGAAATTATCTAAAATGATATTTCATCTCAATTTTATCTTGAAGCTCATTTCTAGTTTTCATTTTTTTTCACTACTTCTAAAAATGTAAGTACAGCGCCAAAAGATACTCAAGTCTGATGTTGGTATCTTTTAATAAAATATGAAAAATCTCTATTGTATTCAAAATATCATAGCCAGAATGAAAGGCTATAAAAATAGCTTGAGTTTTCCCAGAGATTCTTATATTGAGATATATTATTTTAAACCTAGGCCAAAATTAAATCAATCTTCGTAAAAATTATTAATCAGCGATTTAAACCAGTTTTTTTTTACTTATCACAAACCCCTTTCCTCTGGCTATTTAATATTTGTAACAATTCTCGCTGCGTCTAAATCTCTTCCCCTTTACAATATAAATATACTATTGCCTATTCGCTTAAATCGCTTTTTTAATCCTAAAAAAACAGCCAAAGAGAGGCTTTTTCTCAGTGCGAAAGACTCGATTTGTGGAATGTTCGATACAATGCAAATTGCAATAATTAATTCTCGTAAAACAAATGAGAAAAATAAAAAATTACCACATTGGAGATTTCTCGAAATCTCGGATAAAATAAGATTTTAAAAAATTAAGGCAAGACGAAGGAATTGCATTTAGTATAAATGCCCTTGTCAGTTCTTCAGGACGAGCAAAAACAGCTCGGCTCTTTTATTGGTTCCTGGATTCGTCTCGTATACACTTTCAGCAGTTGGCAATGTACCCTGTTTGACAAACCAGTAAACTATTAAGATAGAGCATTTTTTTATATTATAGAAAACAAAATCAGAAATTCATTTATTTGCAGAATAAACATAACTTGTAAGGGGCTGAGTCTGAGTTGTGTAAAGTTTGTGCATGGGGGGTTAAAAATTATTTTTCTTAGTTATATATTTATAATTTTGGATACAAAAATTGATTTCTTTTGTCGAAAATGTAACTATTTCATTTTTGGTAAAAAATTCATCTCTTTTAGTACAAACTTTAACTTTTTGATTGAAAATTCGTCTTTTTGAAAGGAAATTGATCCTCTTAATTAAAAATTCAACTATTTTGACTAAACATTTATTTCTTCGATTGAAAATTCGTTAATTATTTTTTATTGGAAATTAATTTTTGCAGCACAATAATATAATTAAATATCCATGCATGTTGTCTTCGTAAAAAATTGATGTACTTTGTTGAAAATTCGACATTTTAATTATAAAATTATTTTTTTGTAATTCCACTATTTTGTTGAAAATTTATATTCTTGACTAAAAATTTATCTCTTGACTTTAAAATGAAACTATTTTGTTCAAACTTTGTTTGTTCTTTTGTTGGAAATTAATTTTCGAAACTTAAAATCGTATTATTCCATTTTTGGTAGATAATTTATCATTTCGATTCAAAAATACAATAATTTGATTCAATATTCATGCATGTTCTCTTATGTTAAAAATAGATAAACTTTGTTGAAAATTCGTCTTTTTTATTATAATGTTAATCAAACGTTTTTTGTTTATAATTGGCCGTTTTTGTTTAAATTCAACTGTTTTTAGTTTAAAATCAAAAAATTGTTTTTTTTATAATTTGATTCTAAATCAAATCTGTTTCGGTTGACAATTTAACTAATATGTTAAATATTTGTTACATTTGTTTCAAAAATAATTTTTAAATGTTAATTTAACAATTTGTACAAAATTAACTTTTTGGTTGAAAATTAAACTATTTCGTTGAAAACTCGTATTTTTAATTATAAAAATAATTGTTTGCAATGAAAATGTAACTATAATATTTTCGGTTGAATATTGATCTGTTTTAGTTTAAAATTTAACGATTTGGTTAAAAATTCGTCTTTTTGGGAGAAAATTGATTCTCTTAATTGAAAATTCAATTATTCTGTTGAAATTTTATATTCTTGATTAAAAACTTATTTCTTCGCTTGAAAATTCAACTATTTTGTAGAAAATTCGTTTTTTTGTTTGTTTGTTAGAAATTCATTTTTACAGCATTACATTTTATTATTACATTTTTGTAGGCAATTTATCTTTTCGAGTATGTTCTCTTAGTTAAAGATTGATATTCCTTATTTAAAAATTCGTGTTTTTATGAGAAAGTGAATAAAAGTGATTTTGTTCAAAAGTCGTCTTCCTTGTCTAAAATAAAAATTCTCTTTTTTATAATCTAATTCTAAATGAAATCCTCTTAGGTTGAAAATTTAAATAATATGTTGAATATTTGTTACATTTGGTTTAAAAATAATATTTAAATGATAATTTAACTAATTTGTTAAAAGTTCGACTGTTCCGTAGAAAACTCGTATATTTACTTATTATATTATTTATTTATATTTTTTCGTTTAAAAACTCAACTATTTCGTTGAAATTTTTCATAATTTGTAGAAAATTCAAGTGTTTTTTCAATAATGTATTTGTTGAAAATTCGTATTTTTTGGTAGAGAATCTTTTTTTTTTCTTATTAAAAGTGCAACTGTTTCGTTAAAAATAAATCTGTTTAAGTTATGGGTTCAAGTATTTTGTAAAACATTAGTTTTCTTTGTTAAATTAAACTGTTTCCGATTTAAAATAAAAATCTTTTTCGAGTGATATTTCAATACTTTGTTAAAAATTCGTCTCATTTGGTGAACAATTAATTTTCCAATGATAATTTAAAATTGCAACTGTATGGCTAAAAACTAGTATGTTTTAGTTAAGGATTCGACTATTTTGTTGAAAATTTACGTATTTTGTTCAAAATCATATATTTGGCTAAAAATTTATATATTTTGTTAAGAATTATTTTTTTTTTAAATTAATCTTCTCAGTAGAAAATTCACCTTTTTGGTTGAAAATTCGTCTTTTTTGTAAAAATTAATCTTCTTGGTTAAAAATTCACCTATTTGTTCAAAAAAATTTCTTTTTCATAGAGAGCTCAAGTTTTTGGCATAAAAATTCTACATTTTTGTATAGATTTTCTTTTTCTTTAGTGACTGGAAAATCTTTCTTGGTTGGAAATATAACTCTTGTTGGAAATTCGTCTTTTTTATTTGAAAATTCATCGCATTTGGTAGAAATTTCATCTTTTTTAAGAAATACAACTTTTTCGTTGAAGATTAATATGTATTGGTCGAGGAGTCAACTAGTCTGTTAAAAATTTGTATTTTTTTATATAATTCTAATGCTTTTTATTTGAAATAACTTTTTTTTAATGGTTTAGAATATCAAGTATTACGCTTTTCGTTAAGAATACGTCTGCTTTTTTAGACAATTAATCATCTTGGTTGAAAATTCAACTCTTTTGTAGAAATCTCGTATTTTTGCTTAAAAATGACATATACTGGATGAAACTGTTTGGCTGAAATACAATGACTAATCAGGATGACCGTTTTAATAAAGAAAAAATTCCCAGTAATTTCTAAGTTTTTTCCCGGTTCGCAAACATTTTTCACGGTCATTGGAATTCAAAAATTCAAACTCCTAAGCTAAAAATTATTTCGTTATGAGTAATAAAAAAGAAGCTGAAAATTAAAGCAATTAACGTAATTCTTTTGAATTTCAAACTTTTAAATTCGAAGTTTAAAATTTTTTCAATTTAAACATTTTTTAATGAAATTCTATATAATTTAGATCCAAAAATATAAATCCAAGTCATATTTTTCAATGCTCTACATTGAAGAATCAATCTACGAATTAAAAAATTTTCAAAATTGAACCATTACATTTACTTATAAACTAAACATTTCTTAAAATGAAAGTTAAGTTAGTTTCATTTTCAATATTTTAAAAATCCTTAAAATGCTTCAAACTTTTATTTCAAAGTCTTAAAAAATCTACATGTTGTTTTACATTTTTTCAAATTTAAAATTATTTTTGAAACTTTTTCATAAAGTCTAAAGATTTTTTTAAATGAGTAAAACCTTCCACATTCATTTTTATAATTTTGTAAATCTTTTTAAGTATTTTTTTCTACATTTTTTATTTGAAATCTGCAGATATCTATATTTTGTTTTGAATTAAGCCGCGAGATATTTGCGTAGAAATTACGGTAGGAATAGCCGGATTTTGTCGGTACACGTAGACACTCCGTTTAAATTATTTGAAATCATTTACAATCATTAACTAATTTTCAATTTTTTCAAAACTTCTAAATATCAGTATTACTTACTAAATATTTTTTAAAGGATAATAGGTATTCAATAACCATTATGAAGTTTTAATCGGGCGTGTTTTCATTTGTTTAACTAATCAGACATTCCAATAAAAAGAGTTTAATTTTAAACGCTAAAATCTGAAAATTCTAAAATGGCAAAATCAGACATTATTCACTTTTTAATCCATAAAAGAAATTTTAATTTGAAAAATCAATAATTAATTTATATTCACCGTTAATCAACAAAAAATGTTTTTATCCGACATCTTCAATTTCAAAAGCTTCTAATTTTTAATTCTGCAAGTCTTTGGAAGTACATTTAAAAATTCTTTAAATTAAAATGTACGCTTAAAAAATAAAATCTGAAATATAAAATTTGTAAAGCAAAACGTTTGAAAATTACGCATTCTAAACCGAACGATATTATAATTAAACAACAGTTTTTTTAACTAGTTAATAAACGGCTTAAATTAACGTTAACAGATTTTTTTCAAAAATTTATAAAATTCCCGGTCAAAAAATAAGTGTACAGTTTTTACCCGGTTTCCCGGTCCAGCGACCACCCTGATAATCATTGAATCTGTTTTGGCTAAGGATTCAACCCTTTTGTTAAAAATTCGTCTTTTTTGGTTTAAATAAACTGCCCTTGATTTGAAATTAAACATTTTTCTTGGTTAAAATATCAACTATTACATTGTTTGTTGAGAACTCAAATTTTTAAAATTGAAAATTCAACTACTTGGTTCAAGAAAAAAAATTTAGTCGAAAAAAGGAGGTAAACTAGAAAGGGGGTGGTGATGTGGATTTCAGACTTAAGAAAAAAACTTCACGTTAATTACACGCAGCCCCGAAAAATAAAAGTTGTATGTCATTGAAAAATAATATTAAATTAAAATGGGTTCACTGATTAATAACTAATGACTTTTATTTCAAAAACTGATTAGACATTAATATATTTACCTTATCTTCACGTTTGGAACTTGAATCACTTCGCCGTCGCAATTCCAAACACTCAGTCCGGAGTTCATTGAAATGCTATTTCCATTTTCAGAGTAACTTGAAGTAGGGGCTGCCTTGAACGTGAATTCTCTGGCTCTATAAACCTCGACGAACGGTAAATCGTACTGGAAATAGGAAAAGCTATTATACTCATTTATTAATTTAATGAGCCGGTAAAATACGCTTTGTTTTATGAGAGTTTAGTGATCTATTAAATGTAAAAAAAGAGTGCCTACATGTTATTTCCTCTAATAGGTCTTTCGCTGTTCTAATAATAGTAATTGTACTAAATCAATCAATAAGAATATAGGTAAAATACCAATATTTTTGGACAAACAGGAGATTTTATGGAGGAAAAAAAGTCCATAAGCAATATTCTTTCCGCTAAAAATGCATTTTCCAATTAAATTAAATTAAAAGTGATAAAAGACTCTCAATTCAGGTAATTGTAATTTACGACTGAAAATACTAAAAAAATTAATGTAGTGCTTTCGAAGTCGAATACTTCATACATTTTTAGTTTTCAAAACTCAAAACAAAATAGATTTTCCAAATTCGGATTGTCAAGATCTTTAAAGCTTTGTTTTTTTCTGTTTTTGAAGATTAAAAAATTTTATTTCTTTCAAATTGAATATTTTTAATTTCACTTATTTAAATTTCGACAGATCTCACACGTGAATGCTTCAAAAATTGATTACTGGCAAATTTGAATATTTTTTAGTTTAAATGCTTAAGAGATATAATTTAAAGGTTTTAAAACATGAGGCAATTAAATCTCAGTTTGGAAAATTTGAAGCTTTTCACAATTTAGTACGTTGTCTCTAGTTTAATTAAAATATAGAAAAGCATACTTTTAAATAAAAATAAGTAAATAATTATCAATTTAAAAAGGGGGATATCTGCAGGGTTTTTTTTTTAGTTGCTAAAGAGTCAAAAAATTATTGGAGAAATAAAAACAAGACTGAGGGTTGCTAATCAATTTTGTTGTATATTATTTTCAAAATTTAAACTTCACTTCTTGATAGCTCCTTTACAAAGAGAATTTTAGGCTATCTGCTTCGAATATCATTCATCGACTTTCTCGAATGAAAATACAATTGGTAGATAAAAGTGCAACTGTTTGTTTTAATATTAAGCTATTTTGTTAAAAAATGATTCTTTTTGGTTGAAAATTCTACTGTTTTGTTGAAAATTTAATTATTTCACAGGAAATTTATTTTTTGTTTAAAATTTATATTTTGGTATTGAAAAATGAATTGAAATCTTGTCTGTATAAAATTTCAACTTAAAATAAAAATAATTTGTCGCTTTTATTAAAAATTAATCTGTTTTACTATAGACTTTATCTTTCTTGGGTAAAAATGCAACTATTTGGTAGAGAATTCAACAATTCCTCTTCGTTTAAAAATTCGTCTTTTTGGATTGCAAATTCAATTTTTTTTCCGTAGAAACTAAATTTTTGTTAAGAAATTCAGATTTTGATCTTGAAAAGTCAACTGAATTCAGTTTGGAAGGAAAATTCAAATTAAAAAAAAAAAATTTAATAAAAATTCATCACTTAAGAGAAATTTCATCTTTTATTTTTATAAAAATGCAACTATTTGGTAGAGAATTCGATCATTTTACTGAAGTCATCCTTTTTGTTAAAAATTCGTCTCTTTGGGTGGAAAATTCGTAGAAAATTGTTTCGGGTTTAAAAATTTATATCTTCAACGTGAAAAGTCAACTGAAAACTTTTTTAACAGAAAATTCAACGATTTTTTTTAAAACGTCTTTTTTAATTAAAAATTGAACTACTTGGGAAAAACTTAAGCTACATTGTTAGAAATTTATTTTTTAGGCTTCTGTCGTTGATTGCAAATTTAACTGTTTAGTAATAAAGCCTTTTTTGGGGTTTGAAATTTATTTTTTAACTGAAAATGTAAATTTTCCATTTTTTTAAGACTGATCTTTTTCAGTTGAAAATTCTCCTTTTTTTGAGAGAAAAATCATTTTCTTGGTTTGAAAATGTTTCGTGGAAAAAAAATTTTTTGGTGAAAACTCTTTTTTTTGTTGAAACTTTTATTTCTTCCTTGAGTGAAAAATCATTATTTGTTGAAAATTTTTCTTTTTGGTTTTAAATTTTCGTTTTTTTTTTTAAATTAATGTTTTCTGATTGAAATATAAACTATGACACTTTTTTTTGAAATTTATCTTTTTAGGTTAAAAATTCAAATACTATATTTAAAATAAATTAATAAATTTGAAATTTTGAAATTTGTACCTAGAATTCTATTTTATTCCTTTAATAAATTATTATAGATTTAAAGTATTACAAGATAAAAATTCAGGTATTAGAATAATAATGATTAATGAAAATGAAAAAAATAGTCAAGCAAAAATGAGAGAATTTTGAAAATGAAGTTCTCGGACGCCCTGTCTAATTCTACTAGCAGTAACTAGAAAAAATTTGTAGAATCTTAAAAATTTCCCAATTTTTATCGGTTTGCAAACATTTTTCACGGCCAATGAAATTTAAAAAATCGAACTCTTTTCTTAACATTTTTCCATTTAAAGCAATAAGCTATAAACAACAAATTAAAACATTCATAGTGGGTTTTAAACTTTAAAAATTGAAGTTTAAAAGTTTTTCAATTCAAAAATTCAGTATTTAAAACTTTCATAAATTATAGAGTTAAAATATTCAGATTAAGTTCCAAAAATATAAATTCACGTCAATATTTTCAGTACCATACATTAAAAAATCAAGCAATTAACTTTAAATATTATCCAAACTTTATTATCTCAAGTAATTTTAAACTATATATCTTTTTTAACTCAAAATTTCTTAAATTAGAAGCTAAATTATTTTCATTTTAAATAGTTTAAGCATCCTTGAAAAGCTTTAAAATTTTATTTGGAAATGTTGAGAAATATAGAAGTGGTTTAAAAGTTTTCCAATTTTAAATTGGTTTTTGAAATTTTTAGAAAATTTTATATATATTTTGAAATTAATTGAATTTTTCCTACAATTTTTAGAAAATCCTGCAAATTTAAAAAATTAAAAAAAAATCCCTTAATTTAAATTTATAATTAACACTAGAACACGTATTATTTGTATACAAAATTAGTGTAATTTTATTAGATATTCAGAAGTTTTAAAAAGATTCAAATTAAATTTAGAACTAGAAATGGTTTCAAACAATTTAAACGAAGTGTGTTTACCGACAAAATTCAGCTTTTCGTACCAGAATTTTGGTGGAATCACCCACAGCCGAATTAAAAAAAAAAATAGATTTTTGCAGCTTTCAAACAAAAAATTAAGAATCTTTTTTATGAATTGTGAAAGACTTCGAAGGAATGAAAAATTTTGCTTAACATTCCTAGAGAAATTGAAAACGATTTTTCATTTTGAAAAATTATTCTGACAGATAATTTAAAAAGGTTTTAAGAAAATTCCAAAATGAACCAAAAAGAACGTGGAAGATTTAAAGGATTTTTTTTAGTTTTGCAGGATTTTCCAAAAAATTGAGGAAAAATTCGATTAGGTTAATAGTTCTCAAAAAAAATGTTAAAACAATTTATTTAAATTACTTGAAATCATATCAAGTTTATACTTAGCTTTGAATCTTTACTAAACTTATAAATATAATAATAAATATACATTTGTTAAATACAACAATTAAAATTGTAACGTTAAAAGTTTAAAAGTTCTTCAAAATTCTAGAGATTTAAAGCTTCCTATGTAAAACAAATCAGTTCATATTACATTCTTTCTCTAAGGTACAAAATTTCAAATTAAATGGGTTAAGAATCTAATAATTTCGACTTAAACAATATTTTAAATTTAATAAAAGCCTTTAATTACGACTATATTATTATGGAGTTCTTTTTAAGTAAGTTTTTTATTAATAAATTTATTGTAAAAATAATATAAAGGAAGACCTACAAATTTGAAATAAAAATATTTTATTGTTGAATCATTAAAATGTTTATCTAAAAATAAAATTATCGGAAGAAATAAACTTATAATAATTTGAATTCTTATTAAGACTTTCGATTTAAAACAGTTACAATCTGGAAAATATCGAATTTTGAACGGATTTAGAATCGTTTTGCCAAATCAATCATTGTTCAGTTTTTTATACTTGAAGTATAGATCCATTTTAAAAATAATTTATTTATATTTACAGTTGATAAAATAAAGCTGTTTTTATTAAAAACTTTCAACTTCAAATGCTTTTAATTTTTAATTGTTAAAATTTTCAAGACTGCACTTTAATTATTTAAAAACCTGTTAAAATAATAATTAATTTTTGAAGACTAACTCACCAAATTTTTGTCCTTACTGCTAAGCCTGAGAAGCAATTTAATATTGTTGATAAAAGATGTGTGTCTGATGATAATAACATCCACACAACCGTCTCCAATATGACAATGTGGACTGAAACCCATCGGACTTCTTGAACAAGCGCATGAAAGATTTGCTCCATTTACCATAAAAAATTTTCCTGTTACGGTGAGCCATCCTGAAACATTAACATGATCTAGATTAAAAATCTATTTGAATATTTTTATTTCATTAGGAGGCTTTTAAAAATGAATTTTATGCAATTTTAGAAAATAAACCTATTTTTCCTATTTGACTTACTAGTAATCTCCTTATCAGGAATACTTTTGTGCATATGCTGAATACATCGAGTGCAGTTCTGCATGCACTTAGTACTTGCTGCCGGATGGCAAGGGTCTGATAAAAGCTCTATTTCCCCTTCATATCCTTTGTTTGCGATTATTTTTTTGAAACCTGCAAAATATTATTGACTAGGTTTACTTTTTTTCTAAATATAAAAGTATTTTATGTTGTTTCCAGCCTAAGAGATGGATTTTCAACTAAAATTATAAATATTTGACTGGAATACTTCAATTTTTTAACCGAAAAAAATAATCTTAAATAAAAAGATTAACTTGCAAAGAGAAAGATCATTATCTACAAAAAAAATCTATTTCTAACCAAATATGTAGATTTTCAACGAATCATGTGAAAATTACATTAAAACAGACAAATTTTAACCCAATTGTTGAATTTTGAACAAGAAAAAATCAATTTTCAATAAAAAATGGAAATTCAAATTTTCAGTTGAAGAAATTAATTTTTAACCAAACTGATATGAATTTTCAACTCAAACGATTTATCTTCAACTGGAATAGTTGAACTTTATACAAAAAGATTAATTTTCTACAAGAAATGAATTTTTCACAAAGTACATACATTTTCAAACGACTAGTTTAATTTCTAAATTAAAAATATTAATTTTTAACTAATTAGTTAAATTTTCATCCAAAAAGATAACTTTTCAACTAAAAATAGAATGGTTAAATTTTCTGTTAAAAATCTAATTCTTAAAAAACAAAAAACGGATTGTCAGCAAAATAATTCAATTTTCTACTGTAAGTTACATTTTTAGTTTAGAAAATTGATTTTCAACAAAATAATTACATTTTCAGCCAGAGATGAATTTTCAATTAAAAATATGAATCTTCTACCAAAATAAAAATGAATTTTTTAAAAAGGAGTTTAACTTTCAACCAAGAAGTTAAATTTTTAACTAAAGAAAGATAAATTCGCAACGAAACATGTAACGAAATTTTCTATTATAATTCAACAATATTTCTTCTTTTACATACTTCTTCTGTTCTAAAAACTGATTGAAGTACTTTCTTTATCTACAATTTAGAAGAGGGAACTCAAATTGTGACGAATTTTGTCTTGCAAGAGGGATTTTTTAAAATTCCTTTTAGAGTTTAAATATTGTTTAAACAAATATATATTATAATTAATACATATATCTTTACAAAAACATTTTACAGTTAAAAAACCTTTCAGGGAAAACCTGACAGAGTTAGGAAATTTTGGATAATCCATTTTAGTTAAAAAATTTTTTTCAAAATTTAACTATTTTGTTAAGAATTTGTTTTCTAGTTTAATATTATTTATTTTAATTAAACATTTAACCCGTACATGTATGGTTTAAAATTTACCTTCTTAAGTTGAAAATTCATATATCTGGCCTAAAATTAATTAAAAAATACAAATATTACGTTGAAAATTGGTGTACTTTGAAAAATGCATCTATTTTGGTAGAAAATCCAACTTATTGATTGAAAATTCATCTTTTCGGTTGAAAATTAGTTTTTTATTATTTAGAATTAATTTTTTTTACTGAAAATGTAACTGTTCGATTTGTTGTCTAAAATGTATATTTTTTGATAGCAATTTAATCTTCAAGGTTGAAATGTATACTATTTCGTTGAAAGTTTACTTTAATTTTATCTAAAATTACTTTTGTTTTACTGAAAACTTAACTATTCTATTTTTAGATGCAAAGTTGACTGTTTCAGGTAAAAATTTAACAAATTCGTTTTTTTTACTAGAAAAGTATTCTCATTTATTGAAACTTTATCTCTTTGCTTAAAAATTCACTTTTTTGGTAAAAAAATTTAATTATTTTGTTAAGGACTCGTTTCTTTTTTATTGAAAATTTATTTTACTTACTGAATATTTACCTATTTTATTTTTTGGGTAGAAAATTGATTGTCTTAACTATAAACGTAATTCTTCTATTTTTGGTTAAAAAATCATTGTTTAAAAACAAAAAATTCGTTGAAAATTAGATTTTTTGGTTAAACATTTATTTTTCTGACATTTAATTCTAATTTTGCTTGAAAATGTTTTTTTTTTAGATGAAAATTCATGTAATTTGTTGAAAATGAGTCTTTTTGGCAGAAAAATAATCTTTTGGGTTGAAAATTCAACTAACTATTTAGTTAAAAATTCATATTTTTAGTTGAAGTTTCATGATTTTATTTAAAAATTAATTTCTTTGGTAGAAAATTTATATTTTGACTTGAGTAGCATATTTAAGCAAACATGTAGTTGAATCTATGAGTAAAAAAGACGAATTGTATAAAATAACTATGCGTTTTCAATCCAAAAGGACGAATTTTTAACAAAATAGTTGAATTTTTAAGAAAATACTTAAATTTTCAACAAAGTATTTGCATTTCAAACTAAAAGCTTACATTTTTAACCAACAAAATTGAATTTTCAATAAACAGGTCGACTTCTGAATACAAAAATATTAAACTTCAACCAAAAACAAATAGTTTAATTTTCAAGTTAAAAATATTGTTAAGTTCAAAAATTAATTTTAACACAAAAAAAAATATATTTAAAAAAGTAGTTGAATTAAAAAAAAATAGTTAAATCTGCCACCAAACTAAATGAATTTACAAACAAGAAGAATAAATTTCTAAAAAAAAGTCAATTTTCAAATTCATAGTTTCATTTTCACGAAAAGAAAATATGATGCTACAACCAAAAAGATTAATTATTGAGCATCAAAATAAATTTTAATCCAAAAGAGACAATTCTTCAATAAAATACATGAATTTTCATCTAAATGGTTCATTTTTAAACTAAAAGAGGCCAAATTTTTAACAACAAAAAAATGACAAGAAAATTGTCAATTCATCAATTTTTAACGAAAAGGCTGATTTTCACGAAAACAGTTTATTTTGAACCAAAGAGATGAATCTTCGTCAAAAAAAGTAAAATTTAATAGTTGAAATTTCAACCAAACAATATTTTAGATTAATAGCCGTTGAATTCAAATTAAAAAGGACAAATCTTCAGCAAATCATGTAATTTTTTGAATAAAACAGATCAGTTTTTAACTAAAAGTAAAACAAAAACAAATTTCCAACCAAAGCAGAATCAAAAACTGAATAACTGACACTTGGACTCTATTTTACGAATGAACAATGAATTTTTATTAATAATTTGTATAAAGAAAGCTCTTTTTCATATATTAAATTTGAATTTTCGCAGAACACGGACCCGAACAGATCTCGCACTCTCTTGAATTTTGCTTTCCAGTGTGTATTAAAATTTGAATGAAATATTTAAAGATAATTGTAGATAATGTTATTTACCAGAATAATCGTATCTTTGAGGTCCCATCCATCGGAATTTTTCACTGTCTAGCATCACATCACCTAAATAGCCGTAACTAACTACACTGGCGTATAACCTGAGCAAGGAATCATTACTATGAACGGATGAGAGGTCTAAACCAGCAGTGTCTCCAAAAATAATATGAATCGCTGCTGTTTGTACATCGGTCGTTCCATGCAAACTGTAGGCGACTGTGTCAGTACTTCCCCCAGGAATGACACCTACAGGTAATATTGGTGGTGGCAAAATAGCCTTAGGATCATCGGCATCAATTTCCTGATCCTTGGCAGCCCTCAGAACAAGTCCATTGAAGACTTCTGCAAAAGTGCCATCACCTCCGATGCATATCACTGACTAAAACATTTTTAAATAGTCATTTTTAAAGAGTCATTTTTAATGAGGAAATTTTTTTTGTTGGTTTTTCAGAGTTGATAGAAAGTCCCAATTCCGAAATTTTCTGTCATTCCTTCCCTAAAATTTAAGAAATTTGAATTCGATTAAAATCAAATTCAAAATCCCATTTAACGACCATAATCAAGTTAATGTATAGAATTGATGAAAATAAAACCAAGAATCCAACGACCAAGTTTGGAGAACCACCATAAAAAGTAATTTAAAAAAAGATCCCGTATTAAAAAAATAATATTTTTCCTTTTTATACAAAAATTTTTGGACAAAAATTAAAATGAGGAAATAAAAATGAGAAGGCGACCTACCAAATCTCCTTCCTTATACATTTTGATTTATTTCATCTTTTTTATTTTTATTATTATAAAATCGCAATAAAAAAACATATTTACCATATTTAAAAATATGTTCTTTTATTGTTGCTTTCTCATTTTTCTTTCCATTTTCTTATTTTTGTCCAAAGACTTTTTTTAAAAGAAAAAAAAATCTTTTTTAAAGGAGATCTTTTCTTAAATTATATTTCAAGGTGGTTGTCCAAATTTGGTGGATAGATTATTGGTTTTATTTTTAGGAATTCTATACATTTTTCTGCTTTTTCAAATACCATTTTTTTATTTACCCTTGCCATTCTAAATCGTTCTTTTAGGTATAAAAACAACCATACAAAGGTTTGTTTCGTAAGTTATTTTAAACACTTTTAGTTGAAACAGTAATAAATAATTTTATAAGGGATCATCCATAAATTACATAAATATATATACATTTTGATGGTCAAAAATGCATTTCCAATTTTTTTCTCTCTAGAGGAGTTTCTACAAAATACGAACATACTAATAACTTATTTTACCCCTCCTTACCCCCACTCCCCTAATGGACAATTTGAATTATTTTATTATGACTTTTAAACCATTTAAAATTTTTTAAATGATATAACTTGATTAAACAATTATTCATTTCCAATATTTTTTCTTAATAATCGCATTTTTCGAATTAAATGTAATAGGTGGTCACTGTTTACAGTAATTTTTTTTAAACATTACGTAATTATTTAATCAATTAATTATTGTTTCTTTTAAATTTCTAAAAATTGAACCAGAGATGTCCTTTTTTTCTTAAAATTCTACCGTATTCTATTTTTTCTTTAATAATTACTTATATTTCTTATTTCTTATATTTTTTAACAAATTTCTATTTGTCTAAGCAATTTTTATATTCTCAATCAGTTTTTTTTTCGTAAATTAAGGATAATTAAGGATTTACTTAATCTCAAAAACATTAAATATTATTTTTAATTCATAAAATACGATTTTTAAATCTTTTTGGGAAAAAATAGTTGTTTAAACAAATTCAGATTATTTAGAAAATTAAATAAAGGGTTTATATATTCTTTCTATACAGTATACAGTCAGGAAAAAAATTATACGTTTTACTTTATATTATTCATCAATAGTTTTCGAAAGAAAACTGCTTGGACAAACAAAAATTATTGAACAAGTATAAGTTCGCTAAAACTTAGAAGACATTTATCAAAATAATGTAATTATTTATCAAAAAGTAGCATAGGGAACCAACTTGAGAAAAAAGTAGACATATCTGGTTCAATTTTTATATAATTCGAAAGTAAGCAATAACTAGTTTAAATAATCTCACATTGTTTTTAAAACATTCACTTCTCTAAATAATGACTAACTATCACATTTCATGCAGATAATACGATTTTTTTTACATTTTTTGGAAAAAATAAATGTTTTATAAGGTTACATTTTTCTAAACAATTACAAATTGTTTAGAAAGTCATTAGAAATATTCAAAATGTCTATTAGTAATTATTTTAATCTCAAAAAATTGCAGAAATTGCTAAAAATTAACAATAAATAGGATTAAATAGGATTTTAAAGTGCCCGGTGGCCCGTGTCCATATTTTAATTTCGAAAAAAATTACGGATTTTCTTTCTTATAAAATGGAAACTGGGAGAGGGGGTGACTTGCCCCGTTGCTTGAAACTCGTTTTTTGACCACCCTAATACTACATTAAACGTTTTATTCATTTTTTAACCAAAAATGGAAAAATTAAATTTTCAGTTTAAACAATTAATTTTCAATCAAGAAAAACGAAATTTTTAATCAAAATAGTTACATTTTTAACAAATTAGTTCAATCCTCGAAACATATAGAACAAAACTTCAAACAGAAAAGAGAAATTTCCATCAAAGGAGTTTAATTTTTAACCAATAGAGATTTTTCAGTCAGTAAAGACAAAAAATCTCATCAAAAATGTTAAATTTGCAATCAAAATAATTGAGATTTCCATCCGAAAAGACTATTTTTTATCAAAATTATTTAATTAATTTTAAACTGAAAAAGATAAATTTTCAAGAAAAAATGAAATATTTAAATTTGCAGTTAAAATTAAGAAATTAAGAAATCGAATTTTTAACAAAATATTTAAATTTTCAACTAAAGGAATGATTTTTTAACCAAACAGATGCATCTTCAACCAAAAAATTAGATTTTAATCGAATGCTTGAAGTCTTAACTCAAAAATCAATTTTCTACCAAAAAAGACCATTTTTCAACAAAATACATCAATTTCGAACTAAAAAAAGATCAATTTTCAATCAAAAATAAAATACTTTGAATGTTAGAAAAATAGATTTTTGAACAAATAGTTGAAATTTCCACAGAATAGACCAAACAGAAATATATTAGTTAAATATTCAGTTAGAAAAATAAATTTTTAACAAAAAAAACGAATTTTTAACAAAATAGTTAAATTTCCAACCAAAGAAACAAATTCTTAACCAAAAATGTGAAGTTTCATCTAATGATATTACTTTTCCACCAGAAAGACTAATTATCAACAAGTGAGTTGAATTTTTCAGTCCGTAAAGAAAAGAATTTATTAGAATTGTGATTTTTCAATCAAAAGAATTGAATTTGCAATCTAAAAAGACGAGTTTTTAACAAGATAAATGAATTTCCGACTAAAAACGAAAAATTTTCAAATCAAAAATAAAAATAGTAATATTTCCAGTTAAAATTATTAACTTAAAAGAAATAATTTGAAAAATAGTTAATTTTTCAACCAAAGAAATGATTTTTTTAGCAAAAAAGGTGAATCTTCGACCAAAAAAATAATTTTTAATCAAATAGTTGAAGTTTCAACCCATAAGATGAGTTTTCTAAAAAAAGAGACAATTTTTCAACCAAATACGTAAATTTTAAACTGAAAACTTTAAATATTCCATCAAAGTACAATAATTGAATTTTTAAGTAAGAATAAGAATTCAACAAAACAAAATCGAATTTTTAATAAAATAGTAGAATTTTCACCTAAAACAAATACAAGTTTCAACATAAAATAGAATAGTTAAATTTTCCATACAAAAAAATTATTTCTCCACTAAATAAAATAAATTTTTAATCAAACATATAAATTTTTTGACAAAGAAGATTAAATTTCTATAAAAAAGGATATATTTTCCAAACAAATATAATAGTTAAATTTTCAGTTAAAAAATTAATTTTCAATTTTAAAAAAACTCACTTTCAACCAAAAAAAATTAATTTTCAATAAAAAAGATCAATTTTACGCCTAAAAGATTATTTTTCCATTAAAAAAGATTAATCTTTAAAAAATACTTGAATTTACAACCAACTAGTAAAATTTTAAGTTTAATAGATTAATTTTTAACAAAATAGTTCAATTCTGAAGGAACAAAAAATATTTTTAAAATAAATTACTTTTTTATTAAAAAACAAACAAAAAGACTTTAATTTTAAACAGAGAAAATTTGAATACAACCAAAAATACGAATTTTCAAAAAAATACTTGAATCCTTAACCAAAACATATTAATTTTAAACAAAACATTTGTGATTTTTAAAACCAGTAAAGATGCAATTTCTACTAAAATAGATCAATTTTTAACCTAAACAGACGTATTAAACACATTTTACCATTTTATTTCCAACAAAATTACAAAAATAACATCACATTATCAAAAATTCTATGACTTTCGAAGGACCTGACTTTTATTTTTTCTCAAAGAATTTTAAGATTCTGTTTTCAGATTTTGTTTAATATGTACTCTGAAGTTTTGCTATACCGTATTTCAAAATAATGTTTTGGAATTTATATGGTAGAAATATATTACAGTAATAACTTTTTTATGATATTATTTTAATAATAAAAACAGGCTGTCTTACATCAATGTCGTCCAAACTGGTTGTGAGAAGAGTGTCTCGAATGTGTCCAGCCCTTTCAGTGACTATTAATTTAGTTTCAATTCCTGCAATTGCCATCAAGGGTTGAACCTTCTTTTCCCAAATTTTAAGGCCCTTCTTTTTCCCACCATAAGGGTTAACGAAAACGAGAACTTTTCTTGGCCTATGAGTCAAACCTGAAATATTTTATTAAATTTTTTAGAATTAATATTCATATAATACTTTCATTCATTTAGGAAAATAAAAGATATTTTTTAAATCCTTTTTGAAGTTTCATTTACAAATTTAAAAATGGAAAGATTTCTCTGTAAAAGGTTTCAAACGTGGTTTCTTTCCCAAATCTAAATATTTGAAAAGATTTCTAAATTGAATCTCAAGCAAAATTGCAAAGTTTCTTATTGCTATTTTCCAATTTTAAAGATAAAAGTTTAAAATATTTTCGTTTTAAATTATTATTATACTTATCGCATGAACAGTTCAATTCGTTAAGTTTGAGTGATAATTATTTTGAATAATCCAAAAATATCATTTTATTTTTTTTCAAATACATAAATGTATTATTTTCTAATTTAAATTTGAATTTCAATTATTTTTTATTTTTACATTCCAGTTTCAATAACACACTGAAACGTCTGTAATTTCTTATCGAATAAAACCCATTTTTCCGGTATCAAAGGAAAACGAGTAAACATGGACAAAAATAGTTGCATTTTCAACACGAAAAGTTGATTTTTTAACAAAAAGATGAACTCCCAAATAAAAAAATAATATTTTAATTGTTGATCTTAGGTTTATTGACCAGAAATATATTTTATTATAAATTTTAGATGTTAATTTTGTTTTTCTACTGGTCTATATCAATATTATTAAAATATTTATAAATCTTAAGATTGTGA
>JAAAKG020023967.1:0-20100 GCA_010014905.2 Druon quercuslanigerum | reverse complement strand
AAAAAAAAAAAAAAAAAAAAAAAAAAAAAAAAAAAAAAAAAAAAAAAAAAAAAAAACAATTTTTAACCAAAAATGAAATAGTTATATTTTCAGGTAGAAGAAAGATGTTAACGAAAAAAGACAAAACTTCAACAAATTAAATGAATTTTCACCTAAAGAAGATTAATATTTTAACCAGAAATGGCATATTTATGTTTTCAGTTAAAAAATTAATTTTTAACAACAACAACAAAAGAAATTTTTTTAATCAAATACATAAATTTTGTATAAAATACATTAGTTTTCAACCAAGCAGATTAAGATTCTACCCGAAAAAACGATTTTTCTACAAATCAGTTGAATTTTCAACCAAAGAAATGATTTTTTAACTACATATGGTGATAAATTTTCAATAAAAAAAGTGAATTTTGAACCAAATAGTTGAATTAAAAAAAAATACATTACTTTACAATACAATACCTTACAACCGTAAAGATAACAAAATAAAAATTAAATCAAAAAACGAAATTTCAACAAAATACATTAATTTTGAACCAAAAATTAAATCATTTCATTTTTAGTTAAAACATTCATTTTTAACCAATTAAACCTGAATTTTCGGCAAAATATTAAAAAAAAAAAAATTCGAATTGAAATGATGAATCATCAACGAAGAAAATGAATTTTTTATAAAGTATTTCTACATTCAACTAAGTATTTGATATTTCCACCAAAAAAGATTTTAATCTGAAACCAATAACAGTTGAATTTTCAAACAAAAGATTTACTTTTTGACCACACTTTGAATTTTGAACAAAAAAATAAAATGATATGATCCTTTCCTAAGTATCTGATTTATACAAGTAACTTTTTCGAGTAAACATTTTTATTTAAATAATTAAACACAACCTATGGCATTGTACAGCATATCAGAAAATAAGGACAATAAAAAATCAGTATATCCCGATAAATCAGGGCGTCTGGTCACTCTATATAGTATCATTAATATAACCTACGTAAATCGTTTTTTTTTCACGCTTATTTTTTTTAGGAATGATTAAAATTTGCTCTAAATAGTCAATTAAAAACTTCATCCGTTGTTATGCTTTTAGAAAGATCGAAAAACTGCAAGCAGATTTTACATTGTAAAAATTATGTTTGTAAAAAACATCGTAAAAAGTAAAACATGCATTTTTATTTAAGTAGCAAGACATGAAAGAGTGAATTGAATACTAAAACAAATTGACACGCTAAAAAATAAACAACAGCTTAAATAATAAATAAATAAATGTTGACATAATATAATCGAGGTTATGTTTCTCTTTGAAGACAATTTACTTACATCATCGCCTTTTCGGGCACAGTTTCTTCAAGTTTTTCCATAAACTCCATTTTAACACTAAAACTTTATAATAAAAATCAGTTTACAAATATATTAAATACTTAATTATTTCTTATTTTAACTCTTTTCGTTGTTTTTAAAACACAGACACGTGGGATAACAAAAATGAGTGTCGAATTGATACTGTCGTGGAGACAGAAATTCTAATGTTCTAACCTCCCGGATTCTGACATTTAAAAATTACGACGTGACCGTAGACGAAATGCACGATAAAAAACGAAATGTGACAGAAAACAAAACATAACCTAAAATAATTCGGTTCGGTTCGTGACGTGAATAACACGTGTTTACTTTCTACATGTGTTTATTAAAAATTTAATTCAAAGTCAATTTAGTCCTTTAAATGAAATAGGTAAAATTCTTAGTGAATTGAGAATGAATATATTGAACCTATATAAGAAATGAAAGCAGTTTAGTAGGTTGAGAATTTTTAATTAGAAATTTGGTGCATGGTTATGTGTTTTCAGAATGGCGAAAACTGAAGATATTTTGGGATTTGCGAATCCAGACAATTTTGAAGATGAGGAAAATGACCCTGTTAATTACAAGAAAAAGGGTGGAAATAAATCCGGTGGTTTTCAAGCCATGGGACTTAGTCATCCCGTTTTGAATGGAATTTTAAGGAGAGGTTATAAAATTCCAACTCCAATTCAAAGAAAGGTACAAATATGTGTGATTGTATAATTACTTTTTAGTTTGAAGAGTAAGTAACATATTTTTAATTTTTTAAATCTCATTTGGGGTTTATAAGAAACTAAAGAATGATATTTTACATTAAAAAATTGTTTGAAAAGATAACCTCAAAATCTATGATTTTTGTAGACATATCAATCTATATTATGAATTCTATTAATGTTTCGTTCTATTTTTATTTTATTTTTTTCAATTCAACTTCTAAATTTTTTATTCGGTTCAATCACTTTTATAATTTTAAGTGTTGAAAGAGTTGCTGTTGCCGGTCAGGGAATTTAGAAAATCAGGAAATTTGAAACTGGCCAGAATAAACTGAAGTTGAAGTTAATTTTATTATTTGGTTGAAAATTATCAACCTCATTAAAAAGTTTTTTTTTTGTTTGAAAAATTGTCTTTTTGGGTTGAAAATTCATCTATTTTGGTAGAAATTTTATATTTTGTAGGGAAAAATCATAACTAATTAGTTTCCAATTAACATTCTTTGGTTAAAATCAACTGTTTTTTTTAAATTAAATTTTTTCATAGAAATATTAACTATTAGCCCTTTTTTTTTGAGAATTCATATTTTTTGGTTGAAAATTCTACTACTTTGAAAGTGGAACAGCGTTTTTAAAAATTCATTTTATAAAATTGATGATTCATTATTTCAGTTTTTCAAAAAACTTTTTTTTTGTTCAGAATTCAACTTGAAATTTTGTTAAGAAAAATGCTTTGTTTGAAAATTGTACTATTCTTTGTTTGGTTAAAAATATATCTTTTTTAGTTGAGAACTCAACTGTTTGGTCGAAAATTCGTCTTTTGTGGTAGAATATTAGTCTTCTTGGTAACTAATTCATCTTTTTCGTTGAAAATTTAACTATTATATTGAAAATTCCTTTCAAAAAAATGAAAAATTAATTTGAAAATTCGTGTATTTTTGTAAAAATAAATCTTTTTCTATAAAATAATTAAATAACCTTTTAGGTTAAAAATTGATGCTTCAAGTTAACAATTCATTTCTTTGGTTGTAAATTAGCTTTTTTATTATTGAAAATAGATATTTTAACCTGAATTTTTTTTATTTGGTTCAAAAATTAATTTTTGTTCTCTAAAAATCACTTAACTATTTAGTTGAAAAATCGTCTTTTGCGGTTGAATATTAATCTTTGGTTAAAACATCATGCTTTTGTTTTTATAAATTCATTTTTTTGGTTCAAAAATTTGACTATAAGATTGAAAATTCCTTTAAAAATTCAAAATTTTGGTTTAAAATCCATGTGCTTTATTAAAAATTATTCATTTAGGTTGAAAGTTCATCATTTTAGTTAAAAGTTCATTTATTTGTTAGAAGATTTTTTTACATTGCAAATTCTTTTGTTTAGCTGGAAATGTAACTCTTCGGTAGAAAAGTAATCTCGTTAGTTAATTCTTCATATTTTTGGTTATAAATAATTTATTTGGTTAAAAATTCGTATTTTTCTGTGGTTAAAAATTATTTTTTTTTTAAATTTAACTATATTCTAATTAATGAGCAGAATTTCCTGAAAATAAAATCAAGAATCCAACGACTACATTTGGGCAATCAGCATAAAGTTTTCACATTCCAATCTGAAAAAAATCCTCTTCTTCCCTAAAAAAGAAAAGAAACAAATTTCTCCTCCTGGACAAAAACAAAAAAGAGGAAAGAAAAAATGAGAAGGCAACCTCTCTTTTTAAAAACAATTCTCATCTATAAATAATCGTGAAGGTGTTGCTGTTCCTGTTGCCTTGAATTTTTTATTTTTTATTTGCCTTGATGAGGGTGCTGTATGAGTGCCGAAACATTGGTGATTATATTTAAAAATGTTTTTTTTTGGTTTAATATCAAAAAGACGAAAGAAAGAAAAAAAAATTATTTATAGATAAGAATTTTTTGAAAAAAAGAGAGGGAAGGGGATTTGGACAGTTGCATTCTAATTTTTTCTTTTTTTTCAGGGTGAGAAATTCTTTTTCTTTTCTTTTTTAGGGAAGAACAGGATTTTTTTCAGATTGGAATGGGAACATTTTACGCTGATTGTCCAAATTCAGTCGTTAGATTCTTGATTTTATTTTCAGGAAATTTTGCTCATTAACTTGATTATTGGACGTTAATTAGGATTTTATTTTCTAATTTTTGTTGAAATTTAAACTACCTTGTAAAAAATGTATTTTTTTGGTCCATGATTCATAATTTTAGTAAAAAAAAATAATTTATTATGTTGCAAATTTAACTATATTGTTGAACATTCTTTTTTTTTATTTAATGAATATGTTTTTAAACTGAAAATGGAACCATTCCATTTTTGCTTGAAAATTCATCTTTTTTAGTTGAACATTCATTTATTTTGTCGAAAACTCGTATTTTTTTAGTTAAAAATTTAATTATTTTGGTATTTTGCTTACAAATTCAACTTTGTTTTTCTTTATTGGCCGACAAATTATTCTTGTTTGAAAATCAACTATTTTGTCGAAAATTCCTCGGTTAGTATTGAAATTTTTTTTGGTGAGGATTCAAGTAACTTGTTGAAAATTCGCATTTTTTGGTTTCATTCAAGTGTTTTATTTTATTTTTTTACCGAAACTTTAGTTAAAAATTGAACTATTTATCTTTTAGAGTTGAAGACTCAAATATTTGATTCAAAATTTATGCATTTTACATATTTCTTTCCTAATTTTTGGATGACATATTGTAGTAACATGTTACAAATTCCTTCTAAATCTGCATGTTATAAATTGTTTCATTTTTAAAGTTGTATAATTGCCTGAAACACAAAAAGCTACTCTTAATAATGTTTTAAAGTACTGAATTGGATAAAAATTCTTTAGACAATTCCATTGGCCTTGGAAGGTCGAGATGTCGTAGCGATGGCTCGAACCGGAAGTGGAAAAACAGCCTGCTTCCTGATTCCACTTTTCGAAAAGTTGAAAGCTCGCCAAGCAAAAACTGGCGCGAGAGCTTTAATTCTCTCTCCAACTCGTGAGTTGGCTTTACAAACTCTGAAATTTATCAAAGAGATCGGAAAGTTCACGGGCTTAAAAGCTGCAGTAGTTTTGGGTGGAGACAGCATGGACAATCAATTTTCAGCAATTCATGGAAGTCCTGATATTATAGTAGCAACTCCTGGTCGATTTTTGCACATTTGTGTCGAGATGGATTTGAATCTGAACAGTATTTGTTACGTCGTTTTCGATGAAGCTGATCGGTAAGAAATTAAAACAAGCCGAAGAATGTATATAAAAGCACAAGTTAAAAACTCAACTTTTTACAATTTTATATCACTAATTTTCAGGCTGTTTGAAATGGGTTTTGGCGAGCAGATTCACGAAATAGCGAACAGACTTCCTCAAAATCGACAAACGCTTCTTTTTTCTGCCACTTTACCGAAAGTTTTGGTTGAATTCGCTAAAGCTGGACTTGGCGATCCAATTCTATTGCGTTTGGACGTGGAAAGTAAACTTCCAGATGAATTAACTCTTTCTTTCATTACCTGCAGACCTGAAGAAAAACTCGCAGTGCTTCTCTGTTTGTTGAAAAACGTTATTAAACCAGAGTCACAAACGGTTATTTTTGCTGCTACTATGCATCATGTGGATTATATTCATCAGGTTAGTTTTCTAGATTATTATGTATCTAATTTAAAACTTATTTATATTTTTTCAGAGTGTGGCCCAAGGTTAGGGAAAAAATTTAAATTAGATAATTTTATTGGTCAGTGAAAATCAGGGGTTTCGAAAAATCTTTCCAAAGTCGGACTTTTTTAAATAACTATTAAGGATAATAAGCTTATTGTTTTTAAATTTTTATTTGAAATTGTTTTATTCAATTTATAAAAGATATTCCGCGTAAAATGTTAAAAAATAGAGATTCTTGTCTTCAAATATTAATGGTACGGGAAAATGAAAAATTGGTCAGGGAAAAGTGAGGGACAATTCAACAATTTCGTTAAAAAGACATCCTTTTTATTGAAAATTCAAACTTTGGTATTAAAAATTCAAGTGGAATCTTTCTCGGTTGAAACGTGGACTATTTACTTGAAAATTAGTATTTTTACTTTTAAAATTCATCTACCTATCAAATATTTGGTTGAAAGTTCCTCTCTTTTCCTTTAAAGTTGGATTATTTCGTTAAGAACTAATTTGTTGATGTTGGAAAGTCAACTATTTGGTTAAAAATTCTTCTTTATTGATTGAGAATTAACTTTTTTGTTGAAAATTCAACTGCCTTCTAGAAATATAATTATGTGGTTATAAATGCAACTGTTTTTGGTTGAAGTTTAATACTGTTTGTTTTAAAATTATAATATTTTATTGAAACTTTATTTTTTGAGGGATAAATTTCAAGTACTTGTTTAAAAATTTTAATATTTTGGTTAACATTAAGGCATTTGGCCAAAAGGCCTCATTTTAGTCGAAAATTCCAAAGTTTTATTGAACAATCGTCTATTCGGAGCAAAAATTCGTCCTTTTGGATGAAACTGAATCTTTTTGTTGGAAATACAGATGTCTTCCAAAAAATTCAATTATTTGGTTAAAAATTCTGCTGCTGTTAGTTGAAGGTGAATCTTTTTTGTTTGAAAATTCTACATTTGGCTGAAAATTTATGCTTTTGGCTTAAAACTCTATATTTTACGGTAGAAAATAAATATTTTTTTGGCGAAACATATAAAATGGAAAATTTATTAATTGTAACTTACAATTGTTTTATTACGTTTATAAATTGTTCAATGTTAAAAGTAATCTAAGAATAAAATTCTGGTCTTTAAATATTAATGGTCAGGGAAAAAATAGAAAATCAGTCAGGGAAAAAGTTAGGGAATTTGGAAAATAAAGTTTTACGTCCACCTTGATATAATATTCTTGTTAGCAAGATTTTTGTCATATATTTCAGTTTATTATTTTTTTATTTGCTTTCTCTTATCTATAATATTTTTAGTTAAAAATGGTATTAATTGGTTGAAAAGTCATCCTCTTTGGTTGAAAATTCATATTTTGGTGTTGAAAATTCAGGTAAAATTTTTCTTGGTTGAAAAGTCAACATTTTGTTTAAAAATATGTCTTTTTGGTTTCAAAATTAATCTATTTTGGTAGAAATCTTATCTTTTTTGTTCAAAATGCAACTGTTTGGTTGAACGTTAATTTCCTTTGGTTGAGAATTCATTTTTTTTTAATTGGAAATTCAACTACTTGGTTGGGGGTCCAACTACTATATTAAAAAATATTTTTTTCGAAGATGCCAAATTTTAGTTGAAAATTTATTGAAAGTAAATTTACACTATTTTGTTGAAAACTTATTTTTTTCATATTTGAATGTTTTGTACTGAAAATGTAAGTTTTCCTTTTTTTTATAAAAATTCATTTTTTTAAAGTAAAAATTCAACTAATTGGTTAAAAAATTACTTTGTAAATATTTTTTTCTGGATAAATAATTTGGTGGAAAAAATAAAGATTTTGTTGAAAATTCATTTCATTTGTAATATCTATGTGTTTACAAATCTTTTTATGTTGAAAATTTAAGTATTTGATTAAAAGTTCAACTATTTTATTAAAAATTCGTCTCTTTTGCTTTAAAGTTTAACTATTTGGTTCAAAAATAATTTTTCGTAGAAAATTGAACTATATGGTTGAAAATGCAATTGCTTTTGGTTTGAAGTTTACTATTTTTGTTTGAAATTTCGACTGTTTGGTTGAAAATTGATCTTTGTAGGTAGAAGTTTCAAATATTTGGTTGAAAATTCAATTATTATTAATAATTATTATTCTAAAATTCAACTGTTTTGTTGAAATTTTGTCTATTAGAAGAGCAATATTGTCCTTTTAGAATCCAATGAATATTTTTTTTTGTTACAAATTCTACTTTAGTCAAAAACATTCAATTATTGGGTTGAAAACGCAAATGTTTTTTGTTGAAGTTCAATCTTTTTTGTTTGAAAATTCAAACGTTTAATTAAAATTGATCTTTGTAGTTTGAAATTTGAAGTATTTGTTTAAAAATTCAACTATTTTTGTTGAAAATTAAAGTATTTGGCAAGAAATTATCTTTTTGGTCAGAAAATCAACTTTATTCTTGAAAAATCATCTTATTAAATCGAAATTTAGTCCTTTTGCAATAAATTTAATCTTTATTTGTTACAAGTTCGATTTTTCTCTAGAAAATTCAATTATTGGGTGGAATGTTTTAATTGGACGAACAATGTGTTTTGTTAAAGTTTAATCTTTTTTGGCTGAAATAAATAAATTATTTGGAAAATTTTAAATTGTAACCTGAAATTGTTGTACAGGGTGGCTATATGTCAGGAAAGTGAAGGAAGTTATGATAATGTCAGGCAAAAAAAAGTTCGTCAGGGAAATGAAATAGCTGTCAGGGAAATTTTAAATTTATATGTTTTAATATTATTTCAGAAAAACTTCCTAATATCAATATAAATATTTTTTTAATTTACATTTTAGACTTTGACTTTGTTTTTATTCTCCATTTACAGATTTTGGATAAGGCCAATATTACAAATACATTTATTTATTCAAATCTGGATCCCACTGCTCGTAAAATTAACGCAGCAAAGTTTCAAAATGGATCAATTAAGGTCCTTGTTGTGACGGACGTAGCAGCTAGAGGATTAGATATTCCACATCTGGACTGTGTTATAAATTACAACTTCCCTGAAAAGAGCAAAGTCTTCGTTCACAGAGTTGGTAAATATAATTTTTGTAATAATATATACAGTGATTTTTCAATAAATAAAATCATTTTAACAAATTTATCATAAAATACAGTAAAAAAGTCTTCATTCTTAGTACAAAAAGCTACTTAATCTCTTTAAATTTCTCCTAAAATAAACGAAATTTTGCTGAGATTCCTATATCAAATTTTACAATTTTAAGTAACTTATATGTTCTTTACAACTTTGATGATAAGTTTGAAATATTGAATTCGAAATATTTTAAATATATAAAATTTTCAAGTTCATAAAGTTTTATAAAATTTAAACTTAAGCAAATAAAACATTAAAACATTAAAAATTTGGGAACATTAATGATTAAATAATTTCCAACTGTTTAATAAATTTTTAGTTTAAAATGTATAAAATTGCATAATTTAGACACATTTGAATAGGCTTCAGATTGACCAATTTTAAATACGATTATATAATATTTAAGGCTGATCTTGTATAATTTATTTATTAACTTTTGAAGAACACTGCTGTGAAATGTTACAATTTGTTATGTCTATATTTTGAATTATTTTTTAAACCTCTAAATTATATTTATTGTGCTATATATAATAATGAACTTTTGAATTTTAAATTGAAACAATTTCAGCTTTCCATTCTTTATGGTTCGAATTTTTCTACTTTGAATGCTATGATTTGCAAAACTTTGGAATTTTTGCTTTAAATTCCATAAGAAAATTTATTTTTGATACTTAGCTTGAATTCGAATTTAAACAAAAATTCGAACAAAATAGCCAGGTGTTTTTTTTAAGTTTCTAATAAAATTAATTTTCAGGACGTTGTGCTCGAGCGGGACGAACTGGAACTGCTTACAATATAATTTGTCCGGATGAATATGCTTATCTCCTAGATTTACATCTCTTTCTGGGCCGTTCCTTCCATATAATTCCTCCTTCAGGAAGTGGAGATATTCCAGAGGGAGCTATAGGAAAAATGCCCCCGTCGATGGTTGAAGAGCAACTTGCGGAACTCATTAGTTGGCACGAAAACACAGCAGACCTGGTAAGAAATTAAATATATATTACCTAAATTAATTAATTTAATTTGAAAATTATAATTGCTAAATTATTGTTCTGTAATTCTCTTACAGCAAAGTACAGAGCAAGTCTGCAACAATGCATACCAACAATATCTCAGATCGAGGCCAGCACCTTCAACAGAAAGTTGTAAAAGAGTGAAGAATTTGAATATAGGCGATGCAGGAATAATTCCCGAATTCTGTGACATTAAATCGAAAGAAATTCAGAATTTGAACTCGGATATTTTGGCCAGAATGAAGAATTACAGACCACCTGGTGTAAGTTTCAGACTATTTTTTATTCGTGATTGTAAAATTTAATTGCTTGGTGTCGACTGGAAACTTTAGTCTCAGAGCGATTGCAAGTCAGGGAAAGCCTGGATATAATAGAAAAGTCAGGAATTAAAAAACAAATCTTGCAAAAGTCAGGGGATTTCTATGAGCACTTTAAATATTCTTGTTAGTAATTTATTTGTCCTTTATTTCTATTCATTTTTTTGCATTTTCTTCCTCCTTTGAATTAAATTTTTTAGTTTTGAACTTTATTATCTGGTTGAAAAATCAACAATTTGGTTGAATATTAAACTTGTTTGTTGAAAATTCATCTTTTTGGGTTAAGAAATCTACTATTTTGTTAGAAGAATCATTTTTTGTTGTAGGCCCATTATGGTGTTGAAAGATCAACTATTTTCTGAAAATTAAACTTTTTTGTTTCAAAATTCATTTACTTTAGTAGAAATTTCATCTTTTTTCATAACAATGCAACTAATTGTTTCAAAATTAACTTTTGGTTGAAAATTCATATTTTCGAGTTGAAAGTTAAAGTGCTTTGTAGGAAATCTATATTTTTTGCTTTAAAATTCAACGGTTTGGTATATTTTTTTTTTCTTATAATTGAAAATTTTTTTTTTGTTGAAAAATCCACTATTTTGTTGCAAATTCGTCTATATTTTTTGGTTGAAAAAAGAACTGATTGGTTGAAGGTTAAACCACTTTGATAACAAATAATTTGTTGGTTAAAGATTCATCAATTATTTGAAAATTCATCTCTTTGGTTTAAAGTTGAACTATTTGATTAAAAATTTATCTTTTTTTAATTACAAATTTAACGACTTACATAAAAGTTGAACTACTTTGTTAATTTAAGTTTTTTAGTTCAAATTTCCTCTTCTTTGGCCTTTTTAGTTTATTCGGGTTGAAAATTCAACTGTTTTAGAGAAAATTTGTCTTTCAGCTTGAAAGTTCAAGAATTTTGATGAACTTTTTTTCTTTCTTCACTCAAACGTCTATAATTTTCGAAAATTCATATTTTTGTTTGAAAAATTCATCATTTTAGTTAAAAATTTATCTCTTTCGTTTTAAATTAGGCTTTTTTTGAAAAAGTAATTTTGTCTTTGACTGAAAATTATTTTTTTTTATAATTTACTATCCCACTTGAAACTTTAACTATTTTATTGAAAACTTGACTTTTTTGGGGTCAAAGATTAATTTCGTGAAACTAAAAATGTAACTATTGCAGTTGAGTATTCCATCATTTTATTTAAAAAATCCTAACTTTGGTTGAAGATGAATTCTTTACCTACAAATTAAATTATTAAATTTTTGCTTGAAAAATGATCTTTTTTAGTTAAAAAATTCTTCTTTTTTTTAAATTATTTTTTTTAGTTGAAAATGATTGTTTTTGAAGAAAAATTCAATTATTCTAATTGAAGATTCATCATTTTAGTAAAAATCCACCTTTGTTATTTAAAATTACACTATCGCAGTTAAAATTTTATCACTTGATTTGAAAGCTGAACTATTTTGCTTCAAATTTATTCATTTTTGTGGTTGAAATTTTTTTTTCAAATAAAAACTATTTGTTTTAAAATTCATCAGTTGTGGTAAAAATTGAATTTTTTAAACATATGAATTATTACATTCTTTATTTCGAATTCATCTTTGTTGATTGAAAATTCAAATATCCGTTTAAAAATTCAACTATTTTGATGAAAATTTAACTTTTCGGTTGACAATTCAACTTATTGCTTGAACATTGAACTATTTTGTTGAAAAGTTATCTGTTTTATTGAAAATTTGTCTTTTTGGATACAAAATTCATCTTTTAATTTATAAAAGTCGTATTTTATGTTTAAAGTAAAAAAATAAATTTGAAATTTTGAAATTTTTACCTGTTATATTATTTTTTTGTGTTATTAAAGATTATATGTTAAATAGGAGTTAGAAGATTAAAATTCTGGCCTTCGAATAGTAATGGTCAATGAAAATAAACATTTGTTAGGAAAAAATCAGGGAATTTTTAAAATGATGCTTTTGGCCGTCTTAAATCCATTAACATAATAAAATATTGAATCTAGTCTTGAAATTAGAGAAAGTTTTCTTTTTTATTGCAGACGGTATTTGAAATATGCAGTAGGAATACAGCAGTGGATTACAAGGTAATGAAAAACAAGCGAGCTTTTCACAAAGACAGTATCCGGAACTTTCACAAAAAGAAGGAAGAAAGGGAGGAAAATGCAATGAAGTGTAAGTACAAGAAATTTTATTGGTCAGAGAAATTAAAAGAAAATTCAACGATCAGAAAAAAATGTGGAACATGATTTAGAGACTTTGAGTCATCAAAAACGTATTATATCAATAATTCGTCAATTACATCACAACCACTTGCAATAAGAGGCTCTTAAATCATAATTTAAAATCGTGCGAATTGAAATTTATCTCCCGAAGTCTTCGTCAATCTGTCCTGCTTAAAATATTGTATAATTTTATATTTCACACCAGAGTTTAATTTGAAATGTTTCAATGTTGACAATAGTTTAATAGATAATTATGGCTATTTATAATATAGTATTTTCACCAAATTGAATAAAGAGTTTAATTTGAATAGATTATTTTGAGAATAAAGAAAACTTTTTTACGGTTAAAAAGGAGAAATTCTTCAGAAAAAAAGGTGCTGATAACAAGTAATTCTTACAAAAGCATCATTTCATACTTTTTTATTTTATAATTTTTTTGGTTGAGAAAACATCTTGTGGTTAAAAAATTTATTATTCGAATGACATTATTTTTGTTTGCACGAATAATATTCAATATTTTGGACGAGTTTTTTTTATTAAATGACAAATCTTCCTTGGTTGCAAATTCAACTATCTTGTTGAAATTCCATCTTTTTGATTTCAAAATTCACCTGTTTGTGAAGTTAATTATTTTAACTAATAATATAACTATTCTATTTCTGCTTAAAAATGGATGTTTTTAGGTAAAAATTAATTTATATTGTTTAAAACTAGACTTTTTTGTGCTGAAAGTTCATTTATTTAGGTAGGAAATTAAACTATTTAAAAAAAAACCTTTTTTCGGCTTTTAACAATTTTGTTGGAAATTAAGTTCATTGTTAAGAATTCCTATTTTTGGCTTTAATATTTCTTTATTGGGTGAAAAATATTTCTTGGTTACAAATTCAACATTTTTGTTGAAAATTCCTCTTTTTGGTTTTCAAACTAATCCGTTTTGGGTGAGGGCTTCAACTAGTTTGTTAAAAATTTATATTTTTCACTTAAATTAAATTTCTTAAAATTGAAAATTAAAATATTTTTTTTTGGAGGAAATGTCAACTATTAACCTTTTCACTTAGAATTCGTGTTTTTTTTAAATGAAAATGTATCTTTTTAGTTAAAAATTTAACTATTTTGTTTTGAAAAGGTATGGTTTTAACTAAAAATTTAATTATTCCATTTTTAGTTCATAATTTATGTTTTTAGGTTGAAAACTCAACTTTTTGATTCAAAGTTCGTCTTTTTTAGATAAAATAATTTTTTTCGTAGAAAAATTATCTCTGGTTGAAAATTTATCTATTTGGTTGAAAAATCGGATTTTAAATAATTTGTTCAACTTAAAATTTATCTTTTTTTTAAAATTCTTCTATTTTAATCAAATGCAATACCTCCAAGCTGTAATATATGCGGATTAACTATTTTTGTAATCAACATTTTTTATAATGATGGTCTACTATTTATTAAGTTTGCTATTAATTAATATAGACTTAAGATCTTACAATTCGGGGGGAATTTCAGAGAAGGACATGTTTTTCTTATTGACTGAAAACTCTTTTTTTGTTGATAATTAAACTTTTTTGTTGAAAATTCGTCTTTTTGGTTTCAATATTCAAATACTTTTCTATATCTATTTTTCTACTTCCAATTTTTTGTGTGTCGATATTTTTTTAAACTTAAATTTTAACTATTTTATTTTAGTTTGAAAATTTATCTTTTTTAAATTAAAAATCAGCTATTTGCTTAAAAACTCATTTTTTGGTTGAATACTCAAATATTTTGATTAAATATTCATTTATGTGGTTGAAAATTTAGCTTCTTTTTTCAAATTAATGTCCTTTTTTAAGTAGGCTATTTGGGGTTGAAAATTCAATTATTTATGTAGAAAGTTCAACTCTTTTGTAGACAATTCCTTTTTTTCGGCTTCAAAATTGGAGAATTTTTTTGAAAATTAACTTTATTGTTAAATATTGATATTTTTGGCTTAAAAACTCAACATTGTTTCTCTTTATTGGTATTAAAAAAGAATTTTAATAGATTAAGAAACAAACCTTTTTTTGCATTAACATTACTGATCTCCAGGGGTTCAGGTAGTTTTTATATGCGAAAGAAAAATTTATAATGTTCAGGCTGAATTACAAAAAATTGGTATAATTGATCTAAAATATAGGAAACTTTCTTAGCATTTCGAGAATAAATTATTTAACTTATAACAACTAAAAGTTCTTTAAAAATAACTATCTATTTTCTAGGTGTTGAAAGTCCTGCTTCAAAATTAACACTTGCATCCAGCAGTGCTGATGAAATAAAAGCGGCTTTCAATGAAGTAATAATTCCAAAGAAAAGAAAAATGGACGATCTGTACAGACCCGCGAAAAAGAAGAAACAGAAAACAACCCGCGATGATGAATTTTATATTCCCTATACTGCACCAGATAAACACACAGAAGACGGGTAAATTTATTATTTATCTATCTCTATATTTTCCTTTTTTTATTTGTATACCTCTTATATCTTTCAGGTCCACTTTTTGTATCCTATTCATATTTTATCTTCAATTTTCAGATTGGCAGTTAATGCATTTGCGAAGGATGCTGAAAAATTACAGGTGGATTTGATGGCCGATAGCGAAGAGACGAGACGTTTGCAAACGCAAGTGAAAAAGTGGGATCGTAAAAAGAAGAAGATGGTTACCATCAATAATGTAAGTTTTAATTTTTTCGAAGTCCCTTTAGGCTTGACTAGAAAACCAACACGCGCTCTAGGCGCGCGATTATTATTTTTTATCTCGCGCAACTTTTAAATTAAAATATAAGAATAATATTAACACAATTTTTGCAATTCACAATATCTTTTATCTAAAATAATAAAAAAGCAATGAGGGCAATATTTTTTATAATTGATGGAAATTGATGTCCTAGCTTTAGAATAATATGTATGAAATTTTTTTAGAATTTATAGACAGTGAAACTGTTGCATTTATGTTCAGAAATATCAATCTAGACGAAAAGCACTAACATAAGAACAAAAACCTTTTCAGCATTGTACATTTTCTTTCAAATCTAATTCTTTATATATTCGAAAAAAACACTAAAAAACACTAACGGAAGCTGTTGAAAAATCGCAAATCTTGTTCAATCTGTAATGATTTTTGTTAGGAAATACCAATTTTTTGTGTAAAATAATAACGTAACCTAAAATTGTTAAAAAATTATGAACCTGTAAAATCTAATCTTTTTTGTTAAAAGAAAACGATTTTCCGTGGAAAACGTTAAAATAAGCTGCAACTGTTCAAAAATTGAAAATCTTGTTCAAAATGTAATGATTTTTGTTTTATAATGCCAATTATATTGTAAAAAGTACTTTTAATAACTGGTGGATTAACCATAAATTGTTCAAACTTCAAAAACTTTTTAAATCCAATGATTTTTGATTTAGAAAAACCGATTTTCGGTAAAAAAAAATTCTGACGGAGCTTAAACACGCAATTTTTTGAAAAAATTTTATTTTTTAAATTAAATAATTTGCAATTAAAAATACCCACTTCTGGTGTAAACCGCTAACATCTTAAAGTGTTAAAAATAGAGAATTTAGATGATGATTTTGGTTTGAAAATGCTAATTTTCAATGAAGAGGCGAATTCTTTACCAAGAAGATTAATTTACTACCAAAAAAGACCAATTTTCAACTTAAATTATGAATCTTCAGCCAAAAAGAAAAAACTTTTTAACCAAGTAGTTAAATTTACAACCAAAAAAGATTATTAATTTTTAACAGAAAATATAATTGTTAATATTTCAACCCAAAAGGAATTTTATTTAAAACTAAAAACAGTTTAATTAATCCAAAAAAGACAAATTTCGAACAAAATGGTTGAATTCTCAACCAAAAAAGAATGATATTTAACTAGTGTTGTATTTTTAACCAAAAAATGTTTAAAAAATTTTGTCAAAAGATACGAATTTTTCACCAAGAAGATTAAATTCGTACGAAAAAGACGAATTTTCAACCAAAAATGATTCATTCTCAACAAACAATGTAATATTTTGTATTTCAATCCAAAAAGGCTATAATTTTTTATAAAAAACAGTTGAATTCATAAAATTTCGAAAAAGTTTGGTAAAAGTCCCATTTTAAACTAAATGGGCGCATTTGTTATAAATTAGTTTAACTTTTAACCTAGTAGTTGAATTTTGAACCAAATATTTATATTTCTACTTAAAAACTAATTTTAAAAAATTAGTTAAATTTACAACCAAAAAAGACGAATTTTCAACAAAAAGTTTAAATCATCAACCAAAAAAGATTTTTATTTTAAATCAAACAGTTGAAATTTTAAGAAAAAAGATGAAATATGTACCTACTAAAAAATATAAAATTCCAAACCAAAAAGAAAAATAACTTTTAATACAAAGTACAGTTATGGAATAACTATTTTTTAAATTTTTAAAAAAATTTCTTTATTCAAAATCATCGATAGATCATATCGATGCTGTAGCTACAAAATTTCTAAGAAATTTTTTTTTTATTTTTCAAGATTTTACAACATTTTATGACAAATTTAGAGTCAGTTAAAAATATATTTCATTCCAAAATATTCAAAAATCTATATTTTGTTTTAATTTTGTTTCAAATATTTTTAGGTCTAAATAGATTTTGGTATCTTTTTAAAACTTTAAAATGCCTCTTAAACGTATTCGAATTTTTTTTAGAATGCTGTAAGCTTACACGTAATGAAAAAAATGGTGCTTTAAAATCTAATTGAAAATAAAAAAAATCAATAAAAAATTTTCTTGGAAATTTAAGAAAAAAAATTTATTAAGTTATTATTATAAATCTAAAATTTGTTAGAAATATCTTGAAAATTTTTCAAATTTTTATTAATTTTTGAATGATTCCTAAAATCATTTAAAAATCCTGTAGAAATTAAAAAAATTGTCTGACAATGTATGCAATTATTCATGTTTTCAATCAATATCAGTGACAGATTTTCGAGAATATCTTTCCATCTATTTCTTTAGATAGAATTGTTATTCTTATTTTTATTTGCATGTAATTGAAATTTCTTACTAAATCAGGTACTATTTTCTTAAATATCGTGTTTTCAACTACGAAATATTTGTTTCTAGATGTCTAAAGTAGGGAAGATTCGATCAGAATCCGGTGCGTGGATTCCTGCCTCCTATAAAACTAATCGGTATTCTCAATGGCAAGAGAAGAACAAAATTGATTCGTTGAATGATCGCTACGACGACGAAGAGGAATCGCCCAAGACTCAAAGACGTAAGTTTTATTATTATTTTTATAATTTTATGGTTCCCGGTGCATAAGGGCATAAGTGTCAAATTTCGAAAATGCGTTTTATTGTCTAAAACTAGTCATTGTTTTGACTTAACTCATGTCTGCAGAAGATTAGGTTCCAGTTCGCTTTAGAAGGCGGTCGAAATCCGTGTTTAGTATTTTTTTATACAGAAGTTTCATCTTTTTATCCGTTATTTTCAAAATTCGATAAAGTTAACTAAAAGCTCGAAAGTACTTTTTTGTTAAAAAAAAAAAAAAAAAAAATGCGATAAAGTTAGTCAGTTTTTCGTGTCTCTTATAAATTTCGAGTTTTGGCACTAAAGTCTGATGCCCCAGGACCTTTAATTTGTAATTAATTTTCAAAATTATAATTTAAAGAGTTTAGAGTCTTGTAGTTTAGGTAAAGAATTGAATAAAGACATCTGTAGAGCCTTAATTGTAAGGAATTGTAGACAATACTGATTAGTATACTAGACAGTTTTACTAATTGTCTCATTCAGTTAACAAGGGCAGAGTTGGTGTATTTTTATCTTTACACGCCAATAATATAAATTAAGAAGAGCTAAGTGCAATCTGTCCGAAGTTAAACACAGGAAGCAGGTCATTGATCTACTCAGTGTAACATTCAGTTGATTCACTTGATCTCCTTGCGAATAAAATAATATTTTGACTTTCGAGTTGAAAAATGTAAATATTATGTTCAAACTTTTGATACTATTCCTTTCGATAGATACTATGAAAGCGAAGAGTCTTAATATCTTTTATTTTGAGACAACATTTCTTAAATTATAAGAATTTTATTTATAATCCTTTTAAAATTCTCAATTCTGAATACTTCGAAAAATTGGAATAAAAAAATTTGGAAGATTTTGTTTGAAAACGGGACATTTTTCTATGGAGTGGCCACATCAAATGGTATTTTGAAATTTTTTAGAACATGGTGGCCGCAGATTAAGCAAACCCGGATATTTAAAAAATTCTGAGAAATGTTCGAAAGCTTTAAAAACTTTTAAGGGGTTTCAAAGGATTCGAAATTTTTGAGGGTATTTTCAATGGTTTCAAGGAATTTTTAATACATTTTAATGATTTGAGGGTTTCCAAAGGGTTTACAATAGATCTAGTGCATTTTAAAGATTTTAGGGTATTTTTTAAACTTCCAAGGAATTTTAAAGTGATTTTAAAAAATTCAAGAACTTTTCAATAACTTAAACGATTTTAAGGGATTTAAATATATTTTCATGGAGTCTCAATTAATTTTGGAAGATATGAAACGAGTTTATAAATCCTACATATATATCATAATAAATTTTTCAGGATTTCAGGGAATATCAGATTTCTAGTAATTTCACGGGATATAAAAGATTGAAAGATTTTAGGGCATTTAAAACGAATCTAAGAAATTTCAAAGAATTTGAATAATTTTAGGGTATTTCAAAAAATTATGGCAAGCTTTTTGAGAGCTCTAACAAATTTCAAGAGGTTTTAAAAGATTTTCGCGGTTTTCAATTATTTTAAGGGTTTTTGAAAACTCTCAAGGTATTTTAATACATTTTGTAGGATTTCAGGAATATCAGATTTCTAGTAATTTCACGAAATTTAATTTTTTAATGGATTGCAAAAGTATTTATTCACAAGAATTTAATGATTTCAAAGAATTGTAGATATTTCAACGTATTACCAAAGATTTTCAGGATTTTTCAAGATTTTAGGGTATTTAAAAAGAATCTAAGGAATTTCAAATGATTACAATAATTTGAAGGAATTTCAAAGAATTATACTGTTTTTTAAAAATGACACGCCAAGGTATTTTGAAAAGCTTTAAAATTTTTTAGGTATTTCAAAAGATTTTAAACGACTTTGAATAATTTATTGCAATTTTAATAGATTTCAATAATTCAAAGTGATTACAAAAGATTAGAAGGACTAGATGGGTTTTTATTTACAAATTCCAAGGAATTTCCAAGATCTTTAGAAAGTTTCAAAGAATTTTAAGGGATTTTAAAAGTACTCGAGATATTTTAAATAAGTTTTCCAGGATTTCAGGAAATTGCATCTGGGTTTTTATAATATTTTAATTGATTTGAAAGAATTTTCCACAAGAAGTAAGAGTTTTCGTAGAGATTTTTATATATTTTTAATTAATTAATTTGTAATTAATTACGGATGCACTCTGAATTTTAACTCATATATTCTGAGTGCTTTTTAATTTATTAGAATTCTCTTAATTTTTTAAAACTCATTTGAATTCTTCTAATCTCGCTCGATTCTATTCAATTGAATAGATTAAACAAAATTGCGTTGGCTTTTTTTCTTCTAACTGAAGTCTCTTTAACTGCATATTGAATGTTTAAGCATCTCATCAAAATATTATCAATATTATTATTATTATAATTATTATTATTATTATTTTTGAATACTCAATTATTAAGT
>JAAAKG020023956.1:0-14913 GCA_010014905.2 Druon quercuslanigerum | reverse complement strand
GTTGAAATGCATTATAGAACCGGAAATATAACTAAGAGTGTTATGAAGGTGATTTTTGCGACTATATAAAAATTTTAATTTAGAAAGTGTTTTGCGTTTAGGCTCTCAGGATTTGTTTAGGTAAAAGTGACAGGGGTGGTTTAAGGGGGTTGCCATATATTAATATGGAGTTAAGAATTCATCTTGGAGTTTCCTAAAGGCGATTTTGGAGAGTATTTCAAATTTTTAAATTTCTTTAATTTTTCTCGTGAAGGCTCTTCGGATTTGTTCAGGTAAAAGTGGCAGGCGTGGTTTCAAGGGGTTGTTGAAATTCATTATGGAACCCAAAATATAACTTGGAGTGTTCTGAAGTTGATTTTTGTGATTGTTTACAAAATGTTAATTTACAAAGTGTTTTGCGTCAATGCTCTTTGGTCTTGTTCAGGTACAAGTGGTAGGGGTGATTTAAGGGGGTTGCTGAATATTAATATGGAGTTGAGAATTCATCTTGGCATTTCCTGAAGGCAACTTTGGAGATTACTTCAAATTTTTCAATTTCGTCTATTTTTCTCATGAAGGATCTTCAGATTTGTTCAGGTAAAAGTGGCTGGGGTGGTTTCAAGGAGTTGTTGAAATTGATTATGGAACCGAAAATATAACTTGGGAGTGTTATGAATTTGATTTTTATGATTATTTGAAAAAATTTCAATTTAAAAAGTGTTTTGCGTTAATGCTCTTAGGATTTGTTCAGGTAAAAGTGGTAGGGGTGATTTAAGGGGGTTGCTGAATATTAATATGGAGTGAAGAATCCATCTTGGAGTGTCCTGAAGGGGACTTTGGAGATTATTTCAAATTTTTCAATTTCTTCAATTTTTCTCGTGGAGACTCTTCGGATTTGTTCAGGTAAAAGTGGCAGGGGTGGGTTTAAGGGATTGTTGAAATTCATTATGGAACCGGAAATATAACTTGGAAGTGTTCTGAATTTGATTTTTATGATTATTTAAAAAATTGTAATTCACAAAGTGTTTTTCGTTAATGCTCTTAAGATTTGTTCCGGTAAAAGTGACAGAGGTGGGTTTAAGGGATTGTTGAAATGCATTATAGAACCGGAAATATAACTAAGAGTGTTATGAAGGTGATTTTTGCGACTATATAAAAATTTTACTTTAGAAAGTGTTTTGCGTTTAGGCTCTCAGGATTTGTTTAGGTAAAAGTGACAGGGGTGGTTTAAGGGGGTTGCTGAATATTAATATGGAGTTAAGAATCCATCTTGGAGTGTCCTGAAGGCGACTTTGGAGATTATTTCAAATTTTACAATTTTTTCAATTTTTCTCGTGGAGGCTCTTCGGATTTGTTCAGGTAAAAGTGACAGGGGTGGATTTAGGGGTTGTTGAAATTGATTATGGGATTGCGAATATAACTTGGATTATTTTGAAGGTGATTTTTTCGATTATTTTCCATTTTTTAATTTATTGAGTGCTTTACGTGGAGGCACTTGGGATTTGTTCACAGTAAAAGTGGTAGGGGTGGTTTAAGGGGGTTGCTGAATATTAATATGGAGTTGAGAATTCATCTTGGAGTTTCCTGAAGGCGAATATGGAGAGTATTTCAAATTTTTAAATTTCTTTAATTTTTCTCGTGAAGGCTCTTCGGATTTGTTCAGGTAAAAGTGGCAGGGGTGGGTTTAAGGGATTGTTGAAATTCATTATGGAACCGGAAATATAACTTGGAGTATTCTGAAGTCATTTTTTCGATTATTTTCCATTTTTTAATTTATTCAATGTTATACGTGGAGACACTTGGGATAGGTTATGGTTAAAGTAGAAGGGGTGGTTTCAAGGGGTTGTAGAAATTGATTATGGATCCGGAAATATAACTTGGGAGTGTTCTGAATTTGATTTTTATGATTATTTAAAAAAATTTCAATTTACAAAGTGTTTTGCGTTAATGCTCTTAGGTTTTGTTCAGGTAAAAGTGGTAGGGGTGATTTAAGGGGGTTGCTGAATATTAATATGGAGTTAAGAATCCATTTTGTAGTGTCCTGAAGGCGACTTTGGAGATTATTTCAAATTTTTCAATTTCTTCCATTTTTCTCGTGGAGGATCTTCGGATTTGTTAAGGTAAAGGTGACAGGGGCAAGTTTAAGGGGTTGTTGGAATTAATTATGGAACCGGAAATATAACTTAGAGTGTTCTGAAGGTGATTTTTTCTATTATTTTCCATTTTTTAATTTATTGAGTGTGTTACGAGGAGGCACTTGGGATTTGTTCACAGTCAAAGTAGTAGGGGTGGTTTAAGGGGGTTGTTGAATATTATTATGGAACCAGAAATATAACTTGGAGTGTTCTGACGGTGATTTTTGTGATTATTTAAAAAATTTAATTTACAAAGTGTTTTGCGTTAAGGCTCTTAGGATTTGTTCAGGTAAAAGTGGTAAGGGTGGTTTATGGAGGTTGCTGAATATTAATATGGTGTTGAGAATTCATCTTGGAGTTTCCTGCAGGCGACTTTGGAGATTATTTCAAATTTTCCAATTTCTTTAATTTTTCTCGTGCAGGCACTTTGGATTTGTTCACGGTAAAAGTGGTAGGGGTGGTTTAAGGGGGATGTTAAATATTATTATGGAGTAAGCAATTCATCTTGAATTTCCTGAAAGTGTCTTCAAAGAGTTAATATGTTTACATTTCTTTGTTTTTTTCATTGAGGTTCTTCGGATTTGTTCAGATAAAAATAGTAGGGGTGGTCTTATGGGGTTGTAGAAATCTATTATGGGACTGGGAACATAACTTGAAGTGTTCTAAAGGTGACTTTTTTATTTATTTAAAATTTTCGAATTTTGTAAGGGTTTTACGTGGAGGCATTTGGGCTTTGTTCATGTGAAATTGGTAGGGGTAGTCTTAGAGGGTTGCTGTAATATATTATTGGACCCGAAATATAACTTGAGTGTGTCCAAGGTGGCTTGTGTGATTATTCCAAATTTGTAAAATTTGTATTGTTTTACGTGGAGGTACATCTAATTTGTTTAATTCAAAAAGTTAATTTTGAACGAAAAAAAAAAGAAATTTTTAACAAAATAGTTCATTAAAAAAAAAGTGATAAGTTTTCAATCAAGAAAGACTTCTCAATCATAAAAGGAAAAAAGTGCATCGAAATTGTTGAATTTTAAAGAAGAGAAAATGATTTTTTGACAAAAAAATGTACTTTTTAACCAAAAAATTTGAATTTTCTACTAAATTAGTTCAGTTATCAAAACAAAAAAGACGAAGTTTCAAAAAAAAAAATAGAATTTACGACTAAAGGAATTAGTTTTTGACTGAAATCATGAATCTTTAACTAAAACAATGGATTTTCAACCAAGCAATTAAATCTTAAACTAAAAAGTGAAATTTTCGCAAAAAAGACTTCAGAGTTAAGAATGAAAAAAATCATCCAAATTGTTAAGTTTTAGAGCCGCCACACTGAATTTCGACAAAACAGTTGACTATTCAACCCAAAAATATAAATTTTCTACCTAAATAATGTAATTGTCAAAACAAAAAGATACGTTTTTAAGAAAATGAATTAATTTTTAACTAACAAATATCCGTTCTGAATAATTACATTTTCAGCGAAAAAAATTATTTTCAACGAAAAAAACGAATTTTTAAGAAAATGTAGAAATTTTTAACCAAAGAAATCAGTTTTTAACTAAAAAGACGAATATTCAACGACAACATAAAATTGTTTGAAATTCCTGTTATTTCCTTGCAATTTTTGTCTTACCATGAATTCCCTAGAAATTCTTTCCAATATTTTTATAAATTTTTATATCCCTTTATATATTTTTAATTTTTTCAAAGTCCCTTGAAATCACTTGCATCAATTAAATCCCGCAAATGCTGAAATTTTTTTTGAAATTTTAAAAATCCAATAAAATCTCTTAAACTATGGATTTTTAATTCCTCCGAAATATTTTTAAATATTTTTAAATCCCTCAAAGTTCCTTGATTTATTTAAAGTCTCTTGAAATCTCCTAAATGCTTTAAAATCCTTGGAAATCTTTGGAAATGCCTGTCAATTTCTTAGAAATTTTTTAACTACTTCCAATTCGTTAGGAATTCTTTTAAATCTTTTGTAATTCCTCCAAATCCTTGTATACATTTTTTCTGTGCTCTCAAATTATTTTGTATCTATTTGAAAAATTGTAAACAATAAATTAAAATCTTTCGAAATCTCTTTAAATACCTTTAAATTTTTAATTATCTTGAATTCCTTAGAACTTCCTTTAAATTTTGTTTAAATCCCATCATACATTTTTTTAAACTCCTAAATTCTATTTAATACCGTACTTGCTTAAAAATCGGTTGAAAGATTTTGAATTTTTAAAAAATACCATAAAAATACTATTCCAAAAAATGATTGGCTTTACTCAAGATCAAGAAGGCTTGTATAAAATGTGATTTAGCCACGGTTTTTTTTATTTCATCTCTACTTAGTATTCGGAGATTTCATTCAGTTTAAATTGTTCCTGTACATTTCGCAGTTCTCATTTCCCTTGCACCATTCATTTTGCACCCAACAACGAATTTTTCGCCTCGGTAAAATGCAGGCTTGGTAATCTCATAGGAAAAATAAAAATTTAGCAAAAAAGATAATTGTATTTACATTTCCTTTAATAATTCAAAATCAGCATTTACTCTTTCATGCAAAATATTATCCTTGATCGTATTTAATTTTTTATTTTGTTTCACAATAACACAGAACTGAAATTTTTTATGTAAGTGATTTTTAAGTAGGCAAAGTTAAATTTTTCCCCTTCAAAACAAAAAAGGGGAAATGATTTTTTCATTCTGAAACACTAAGAATACATTTAACAATAATTTTTTTAATTTTTCGGTTGTCAGAGTAGCCTGATCTTACAATTTTTTTGTTTCTATAAGAAAAAATTTGTAAGTCCAAAGACGACTTACGTATTTAAAATTATTTTTGTTTTAAAGAAAATTCGGCGAAGAGAAAAATATGTTAAGAACAAATTACAATTCGCTTACAACATTTTTTACGGAATATGTTTTTAGCTTTGTCCTGGTATAATGTAGAAAACGTAAACCAAATAATAAATAAGCAGTAATCCTGAAATTGTGATATAAAAAGGGTTCTATCGCCAAATTAAATACAGAAATTTGTAGCAAAATTATTAGTTTCAATAATCTATTTCATTCATTAGTAATTAGGTCACGCACTTTCACAACATAAATATTCAAATTTGCCGCTCCGATTTGGTTATTTCATGATAATGTAGGTTCCTTCTGTTTCATCATAGTTGTTATCGACCTTTCGCAGTAGACTATAGAAACATCAAAAAATGAAAGTCGCATTTCGTCAAACGTGTGATTAAACTAGGCTTAGAAATTTGTTTGTATTGTAAAAAAAATTGTACGATCGAACTCGAACAAAAGTCCGTTTAACTTTTTCTTTTATAATAATTTTTAAGCAATTCAATCTACAATGTTATATTTTTTTTAATTGTCTGTCTGTCACGTGACCGCCTACAATTTCCGGAGTGCCGGTATCTTAACCCATGCCCAACCATACCCGACCTTCGCGTTTGGTTTTGTGCTTTTCATTGTTCAATGGAAAACGACTTTACAAAAAAGTAAACGAAGACGACCTTTGAGTTCCTCACCATTTAGGAGACGAAAAATCACATTTCCAAATAGGCAGGAAAATTTTATTTTGTACGATGAAAATATTTAAAGCATGCAACTGACGAAAGCAATTTCATAATTTTTATAGGTTATGTTCGCCTTGTAATACTAACGAACATAGTTTCATTTGTTGCTTTATGTTTTCGAGAAACTTTTTCTATCAGATTTGAATAAATGCATATATATTACGAGTAGTGACTATCTATAAATTTTATAATTTGGCTGAAAATTTAATATTTTTCTTAAAAATACATTTTTTTTGTGGCAAATTCTACTGTTGTGTTAAAAATTCATCCCTTTTCGTAGAACAATAACCTTTTCTTGAAAATTAATATTTTAATGCTTACTAGTCAACTGAAATCTCTTTTAGATGAAAACAATTTTTTCTGAAAATGTGTCATTTTGATTTAGAAATTCTTCTTTTTCAGCATAATTATTTCTCCATTTTGGGAAAAAATGCAACTGTTTTATTAAATATTATACTATTTCCTAGAAATTTTCAATTCAACCTCTTTTCTGAAAGCTTGCGTTTTTTATTGAAAACTTCACCTTCTTTTGAAGGATTTACATCTTTCTTAGATAAAAATTCAACTATTTGGTTGAAAATTCTGCTGTTTTGTTGACCATTTAACTATTTCGTAGAAAATTTACTTTTTGTTATAATGTAATATTTTGGTTTTGGAAAGAGAACTGAAGTCTGTTTTAGTACGAATTTCAACTTTCTTGAATAAAAATTTGCTTTAAAAAAATCATTTTTTTGGATTGAAAATTACATTTTTTGCGTGGAAACTGATTGGTTAAAAGTCTTCCTTTTTATTAGAAATTCGTCTTTTGGGACTTAAAATTCAATTTTTTTCGTAAAAAGTTATTTCTTGTTTAAAAATTCATATTTTGATCTTGAAAAGTCTAATGAATTTTTTTTTATAAAAACTCAAACATGTTTTTGAAAATTTATCTTTTTAATTAACAAATTCATCTGTTTTAGAAGAAATATATTTTTTGTATGAAAATGCAATTATTATATTTTTTTTCTTAAAGATTCATATTTTTAGTTAAAAATTCGTCTTTGGTCTCTGGTTGTAAATTCAACTGTTCAATCGCAAAGAATTTTTTTCTTTAAAAAGTAATTTTTCAACTGAAAATGTAACTTTTCCACTTTTTTAAGATTGATCTTTTTTTGGTTGAAATTCGTCTTTTTGCCTGGAAAGGTTTAACAATTTAGATAAAGTTTTATTTCTTTTTGGAGTGGAAAATTTTCACTTGGTGATAAATTCGCAATCTTCCTTTCAAAATTCTTTTTTTTTGTATCAATTTCATCTTTTTTGATTAAAAAATAAACGATGACACTTTTTTGTTGGGAATTTATCTTCTTAGATCGAAAATAAAACTATTATGTTCAAAGCTAAATTACTTTGTTGCCAATTCAAGCATTTTGTTAGAAAGTTATCTGTCGTAGTAGAAAATACTTTTTTTTTGTTTAAAATAAATTATTAAATTTGAAGATTTAACTAGCAAAGCATTTGGAATATTTTAGGAAACTATGAAGATGCCGTCAATCGATTAAGAATTTTCAACATTCAGGATTAAGCATTTTCGTAAGACAGTGAACAGCCCAATGAGAAAGTTGATATTATTGATTGAAATAAAAAAAATTCTTGGAATTAAAGTTCTTATTTATTACCCACATAATAAATTCTTTTCAACACACACAGAAATATGAGGCACTGTAGCAAAATAAAACACAGTGGATATAAACACTCTGTTTTTGGAAATATTCGTTAAAACTAATTTCTTCGGAACAATTGTATTATCATGAGACCCCCACTAGTACCCGATCAGGCCCGAACTAGGACAAGACGGTTCACCTGACTAGCCCCCGACTAATCTATCGTAACGCTACTGGTCTGGGGCTAGTCAGATTACCCGACTAGCCCCCGACTTTGAGTGGGGTCAACTGTTCGGGAACCAGACTAGGTCCCCATTTGAATTTCTAGACGGGACATGGAAAATATAAATGTTATTACATTTTTTTTAATATCTTAATACAGGCTTTACACACTTTTCACTATTCCCTTCTTTGCCTTTTATTAAGAGAATTCCTTTTTTCCCTGTTTTAAAAATACTTCCCTTTCTTCTAGATGTTTTGCTTAAATTCAAACTCCTGTGTAGAAATAACCCCATTTGGCCCTAATAGAAGTCGGGCCCTAATCATGGGCTAGTCGGGCTATTAATTTTAAGAAAGTACCCAGTCAGGGACTAGTCACTGGTTGACCAGGGGCTTGTCGGGCCTTTTTTAAAATAATTCCCGCGCGGGTAATCTTCAGGCTCCGGTCGGGAGCTATTGGGGCTCTGGACGGGGTATTCTTAGGTTTGAGTTTTCGGCAAGGTGTTATAAAATGAGATAATATCTAAAAAAGGGTAATAATTTTTTTATTCTAAAACAATATGAATATATTTAACAATAATTTTTTAATTCATCAGCTTTTAGATTTTTTCTGATAAAGTAGAAATGAAAAGGGTTCTATTGACAAATTAAAGATAGAAATTTGTAGCAAAATTATTAGTTTCAATAATCTATTTAAATTTATTAATTTTTGTAAATTCGCAAAAACTTTCTCCTGAAAATTATCTTTTTGGCTATAAATTTTATTATTTGGCTGAAAATTTAATAATTTTCTTAAAAAGATATTTTTTATTGCAAATTCAACTGTTTCGTTAAAAATTTGTCTTTCAGGGTAAAAAGCTCAGCTCTTTTCGTAGAATATTAACCTTTTCTTTAAAATTCATATTTTATTACTTATTAGTCAACTGAAATCTCTTTTAGATGAACACTATTTTTTCTGAAAATGTGTCCTTTTGATTTAGAAGTTCTTCTTTTTCACCATAAATATTGCTTCGTTTTTGTAAAAATGCAACTTTTTTATTAAAAATTAAACCATTTCCTAGAAAATGTAGTTTTTGTTAAAAATATTTCTTTTACATATCTTTCTTTAAGAATTTGTGTCTGTATAAACATTTAACTATTTTTTTAAAGTTTTTATTTCAAATTCACCTGCTCTACGAGAAATTCTATGTTTCATGAATAATAATGCAACTGTTCGGTTTAAAAATTCAACCTCTTTTCTGAAAGAAAATTAAAAAAAAATTATTTCTTGTTAAAAAATTCATATTTAGATCTTAAAAAGTGTATTGGAATTTTTTTTTGCGAAAACTCAATTAGTGATTTTAAAATTGATCTTTTTCATTAAAAAATTTAATTGTTTTAGTAGAAATATATTTTTTGTATGAAAAATGCAATTTTTTGGTCAAAATTATTTTTCTTGGTGTGAGTATTTAATTATTTTGTTTGCAAGATTTTTTTGAATCACTTCGTTCAAAAATTATTTTGTTTTCTTGAAGATTTATATTCTTAGTTAAAAATTCATATTTGGTCTTTGGTTCTAAATTCAACTGTTTAGCCGGAAAGAATCTTTCTTATTTAAAACTAATTTTTAAACGGAATATGTAACTTTTCAACTTTTTTAAGATTGATCTTTTTGGTTTAAAAATTTTTCTGTTTTAGCAAGACAATAATTTTCTTGATTTGAAATTTAATGTTTGTTGGGTATGAACGCTTGAGTTTGAAATTTCGTCTTTTTCGCTATTTTTTTGCATAAATTTCATCTTTTTTGATTAAAAAATAAACTATGGCACTTTTTTGTTACGTATTTATATTTTTAGATTGAAAATCCAACTATTCTGTTTGAAATTTAATTATTTAGTTGCGAATTCAAGAATTTTGTTAGAAATTCATCTGTCGTAGTAGAAAATACTTTTTTTGTTTAAAATAAATAAATAAACTTGAACTAATTTGTTCGGACTAAGTGTATTATCATATGACTCCTACTAGTACCCGATCAGGCCCCGACTAGAACAAGTCGGGTCACCTGACCAGCCCCCGACTAATTTACCGTAACGCTACTGGTCGGGGGCTAGTCAGATGACCCGACTAACACTCGACTTAAAATGGGGCCAACTGGTCAGGAACCAGACTAGTTCCCCATTTGAATTTCTACACGGGCTGAATTAAATGAACCCAAAAAGAAAATCCAATTATTTTTCGGTGTCAGTTTATTTTTTTAAATTAAGTTTTCCTTTATTGCAAATTGATCATTGTTAGTTGAAAATTCAAGACTTTGGTTTAAAATTGATGTATTTTGTTGTTAATTTGTTTTGCTTGATATAAAATTAATCTTCTGGGTTGATAATTTAACTGCTTGGTTGAAAGGTTGAAGTACTTTTTAAAAGCTGAACTAATTTGTTAAAAATTTATTTTATTAGTTAAAGCATCATCTTTTTGTTAAAAAATTTAACTATGTTGTTAAATATTATTTCTTTTTTGCTGGATATCCATTTTTTCAACTGAAAATTTAACTATTTCATTTTTATTGAAATCTAAATATTTGTAGTTTAGAATTCACCTGATTAATTGAAAATTAACTTTTAAATTCGAAATTCATATTTTCCCTCTTTATAGCTTTAAAATTCGACATTTGGTCGAAACTGCAACTGTTTTTGGACGAGGATTTTTTTTTGAAATTGGACTATTTGGTTGAAAATTATTGCTTGTGAGTTGAAAGTTCCACTATTTGTAGAAAATTCATATTTTTAGGTCGAAAAGTGAACGATATGGTTATAATATCAATTATTTTGTTTAGAATTTCAATCATATTTTAAAAATAGTCTTTTTGAATCGAAAATTTATCTTTTTTTATTGAAAATTTATATTTTTTAGTACTAAAATTGTATTTATTAGGTTGTAAATAGTTGTATACAGGTTTAGAAATCATTGGACATTTTAAATAAAAAAATTAACTCTTTCGTTGAAAAATATTTTCATTTGGTAAAAAATTAATCTTTTTTTGTAAAGTTCTTCTCTTTTATGATAAAATAATATAATATTAATATAATAATAAATAATAAATAAATATAATAAATAATAAAAATAATATGAAAATAATAATAAAAAAATTAATAATATAGCTATAAATTAACCTAATTTAAAACCATTTTTTTTAAATTTTGTCATACGGGAAGTTTCAAACTTTTAACCGGAAGGTTAAATATTAATCCGCCTTAATTCAGTTTCAATCCGAACTTCCAATCCCAACTAACTTGAATCAAATTTTCAATCCAAATAAATCCAAATCAATCTGAACTCGGATTTATATGCACTTAATTTTCAATCCGAATGAATCCGAGTTCGGATTGAATGGGATTCATTCGAATTAAAAATTAATTTAAGCCAATCGGAGTTCGAATTCATTTGGATTGAAAATTGGATTCGAATTTATTCGGATTGAATCGGGTAAAGTCGGATTAATTTTTTCGGATTGGTTCGAATTAATTCGGATTGGTTCGGATACAGATTCCGGAATGATTCGGATACAGATTTCGGAATGATTCGGATACAGATTTCGGAATGATTCTGATACAGATTCTGGAATGATTCGGATGACTTCGGATTAGTTAGGAAGGAATTCCTATCCGATACGTCCACCAGAGAAGCGAAGTAGTAGAAAGGGGATGCGACTTGATGGAAATTAGGGGAGGGGCAATACTGGAATTTTGGGGAAAAAAGTTGTGAGTGGAAGTATTAGAAGAGAGGGATAGTGTAAAAAAGGAGAGGATCTTAATATAGGGGAAGGGAGGAAATACTATGGAAGGGATTAAAAAAAGGTGGAATTAGAGGAAGTAAAAGGAGAAAGGGTTTTTGTGGGGAAGCGAAGTTATGGGGTCGTAGAATTATAGAGAGGGACTGTAAGAAGAAGTATTGGACGTGAAGAGATGGGAAGTGAAGTATATGGAGTAAAAAGAGTGGCGGTGAGGGGGGATTTACAGAAGGTTGTAAGTATGGGAGGGGAAGTAGTGGAATTGAGAGATGAGGCCATGAAGGTTTTTTAGAACCCTTTAGAAGGGTTTTATAGCATTGTGGTTACGGGAACGGAAGAAGGAGAAGTGAAGATAGGGGAAATGAGTAGAGATGATACGAGGGGTTACGAAGGGATTCAAGGGGTGGCGAATTTGGGAAGGGAAGTGGTCTAATTGGCGGGAGATGTGTGAGCACAAGTACTGAAAGTGAGGAGTGCAGAAGGAAAGTAGAGGAAGTGCATATAGGGGAAGTCAGGAGAATACTAGTGACAGGGAAGTAGGGCGGAGGAAGTAAAGAGTCATAGGAAGGGATTGGGATTAGAGAAAGTGAAGAGAGATGGAGAGACAGGATGGAGATACAAGAAGGCAAGTGAGGGACTTAAATTGAAAACTGAAGGAAGGAGCAGTCATAAGAAGTATTGGAAGTGAAAAAACGGAAAAAGATGTATAAGAAATGATGAGAGGGATATTGAGGGCGATGGAAGTTACGTAAACAAGGAAGTATAAGAGACAAATTAGGAAAGTGAGAGGAGTGGACGTATTGGAATTAAAGGGAGGAGTTGTGAAACGAAGTATTGGAAGCGAGAGATGGGGAAGTAGAGGGAGTGAAAAGAAAGGAAGACAGAGGATGGAATATGATGAGATACGACTTAGACGAAAGGAGGGTTGAGAAAGTAAGAAAAAAGGGATGGAGAAGATTATAAGATACGAATGGACTAGTTTATGCTTTGTGTGATGATCTCTGATAAAAAGTGTATGCTACTACTTCTGTGTACTAATGTGTACTACTTTGTACTACCTCCGGAAGGGAAAGTAGGGAACTTAGGGGAGAGAAAGTAGTGGAATTGAGAGATGCTTCTGTAAAGGAAAGTATTGGAAGTGTGGGAGGGAAAGAAAAGTATAAGAAATGAACAGAATGGAAGTGAGTGGAAAAGATACAAGGGGAGTAGAATTAGTGGAATTGAGTTAAGAAGTTTTAAAGGAAGGGTTAGAAGTGAAGGGAGGGGAGGAGAATTAGAGGAAGCGAGTGCAGGGAAAGAGTGAGGAGGGGTTACGAGGAGAAGCAAAGTAGGTAGTAGTGGGAGGATATGATAATAAGATAGGACGAGAGTATGAGACAAGATATGATAGGACGAGAGTATCGGATAGGATAGGATAGAAGGGGAGAGTGGGCAATAGTAGAGGAAGGTGGGAGAATTGAAAAACTTAATTATCTTTTGTTTTTCATTTAATCTCTTCTTAGTATGCAGAGATTTCTTTGATCCGAAATGGTTCCTGTACATTTCGCAGTTCTCATTTCCCTTGGACCATTTATTTTGCGGCCAGCAACGAATTTTTCGCCTGGGTAATATGCAGCATGCTTGGTAATCTCCTGGGTCAGGAAAAATGGCATCTGTAGAGCATAGCAGCCACGGTCTTGTGCGCTTGCTGACAGTTCGCTATCTCAAAGGCGACATCTCTCAGTAGTCACGGAAAATGACTCTCGCAATCTTTTCCCTGAATGCAAGATGTGAGTCGAGGTTGCATTCAAGAAGGATATTAAATGAAAACATCGTCTTGCTCGTGAGCGAGGAGGAATGAAGGTACGGATTGGTCTAATATTTGCGAAGCTTCCATATCGCAAAGCGACCATCAGCAGACGTCCGTTTCTTCTCTTTCTTCCGCCTAGTTGAGACTATCCATCCGTGAAATGCATTTTGCAGGGTGAAAGGAAAACTGCTGAACTGCGAACGACCTCAAAAGGCTCTGGATTTAAAAACGGAAAATCGTGTCAGACCGAATGATATGTTTCAAAACGAAATCTCGATTGGGATCTCTTTCGCCGACTTTTCTCGAGAAAGTTGAGTTTTCAGATGAGGGCCAGTTTGTGATATGTATGGAATTACTCGTATTTAAAGAGAGGTGACGAGTTGAATCAAATCTTGGAGTTGAATGGATTTCAGATGGATTAAGAAGATTAAGAAGATTAAGAGGAAGTGATAATCAACTGAATAAATTAAATTAAAAAATCTCTATTTTAAATAAAGATCACAGTCTGAATCCGATTCAGTCGGATGAATTTTTAAACCACTCAATTTGACTCACTGATTTAATTAGTCATTTTAAATTATCCTAGTGTGCTGAATTTTAAAGTTAAAAATGTCGATTCAAACAAAAAATGGAATAGTTAAACTTGCAATTAAGAACATTAATTTTCAAGAAAAAAAACAACACATTTTCAACAAAATAATTAAATTTTCAAGGAGAGAGATAAACAGAAAAATTAATTGTTTAGAAAGTAGTTCAAGTTGCTACCAATTCAAGATTTTGATTTTGAGATTTTTAAACTTCACGAGTTTTTGAAGATTTCTTTTTTTATTCTCTTTGTGTCAGCCCATAGTTATTTTTATTTTTTTATTTTATTATTATTTTTTTATTTCTTGGCAAAGTTTTTTGTATTTTTTAAGTTCAACTTTAAAATTTTTAAATTTATTTTGAATCGAAAAATACGAATGCTAAACAAAATTTGTAATAATTGACATTTAAAATTATGAATAAATCAATAAAATCAATAAAAAAAGATTTTAATTTTAAGTAAACAAAAATCTAAATTAATCGAAAACGACGAATTTGAAAAAAAATAATTGAATCCTCAAACAAATAGTTTAATATTTAACTGAAAACAAAATAACTAATTTATTCAAGGAAAGCGATGAATAGAAAAATTAATTCATTTTTCAACCTAAAAGCAGATCGTTTTTGCCAAAAAAGATAAAATTTCAAAAAAATGTAAGTATTTTGAACCAAAAAGTTAAATTTTTAAAAAATTAGATGAATTGTTAACTAAAATGATAAATTATTACCCAAAAGAAAAAATTTTCAAAAAAGCAGTTCAACTTTCAACCAGTTTCAATAAAAGAAAGAGATTTTCAACTAAAAAAGATTCATTTTCAATAAGTTGCAACTAAAATGATGAATCATAACCCAAAAAAATTAATTTTTAATAAAGCAGATCAACTTTCAGCCAAACAGTTGAATTTAAAAAAAAAAACAAATTTCCGCCTAAAAAATTAATTTTTTACCAAAAAGATACATTTTCAACAAAATACAAGAACTTTTGACCAATTCATCAATCAATTTTTAACAAAAAATGGACAAGTTCAAAAGTATCTTAATTTCAAATAAAAGACAGTTTAATTTAATTCTTAATTAATTATTAATTGAATAATTTTCATTAAAGAACATTTACTTCATATCAATAATGAGGAATTTTCAACAAAATACAGGAAATTTTAAACAAATAGCCAAATTTACAAATAAAAAAGTTCAATTTTCAACTAAACATTTAATAGTTAAATTT
>JAAAKG020023945.1:0-20103 GCA_010014905.2 Druon quercuslanigerum | reverse complement strand
CTCCACAAAAAAAATGATTTTTTGAAAAAAGTAAAGGAGCCCAAAATTTTTAATTGCAGCCCAAAAAAAGCCCAAAATTCTGAGCTATGGAAAATACCAAAATTCGATTGTGGAGGTGCTAGCTTAATGGACCTAATTTAGAATACAGTTCAGCCAACATACAAACGATTTAAAATTCAAAAGTTACATACAAATTGAACAGCTCTCGAATTTGAATATTTACAAAGATATGAGTTTCCAAATTGGAAATCTAATTACAAATTCTGTTCTTAAAATTCCAAGCTTTAATTGAATGTGCCTATAGGCAAGCTTGAAAGTGCTCAAACAAAAGTTTTGAACTGTAAATTTGAACTCAGGATAAAAATATCTTCCACGACATGATTCACCTATAAAGAACTACATCGAAATTGATTTTACTTGCACTAACTATTGATGTGCCAAGACTCGCCTCTACTTACTTATATTTTTTTCTGATAGATCAATGTTTCTATCAAAGAATAAAACCTGAAAGAAATTTTGAGATAGAAAGTAGAATCTCACAAATATTTTGCGAGAAAAACTAAAACCTGAACGATAATTTGAAGATAACCAAATTTCAGTGCTTTAAAACTGAAAGCAGACGAGTTTCAATTTGCAAATACCGAACATTCCAATTGGCAAAGGTCCAATATTTTCATTTAATCTGACAACATACATTTATACAAAACAAAGAAGGTTGGTATTTACTGATTGGCTGATGACCTGAGAAGGTACACTAATAAATTGTAAGGGATAAATCACAGCGAAAAGTTTTTTTTAAACGAAGATTAAGAAATATTTATAATGCCATTCTAATTAAAAGGAAGACCTATATCAAATGTGAATATAACACGAGTCAGAAGGATAATTATTTGATAAATCCAATCATCCGTCATGATTTAAATGTTTCGCATGAATTGTGGATTCCGAAATAATAATTTATGCAATTCTTTATACATTAGACAGACCACAATTCAAATAATGCCATCCATTTTTTTAACGGAAATGTTTCTAGTAATTTATTTAAACTAATCAATTTTATGAACTGATAGGTTGAAGAAAAAGTCTGACTTTAGATTACCCAATTTTATTGTTAGATTTTTTTATCATGTTATTATTAAATGCAGAAAAAAAATTTATATGTTTACAAATTAGACAATGACCGTCTTCACCAGACAAGAATTGCACAACTGCTAATATTTCGCAGAAACCCCTTGAATTTCTTGATCGTCGTTTTGATTGACTGCAATGAAACTTCATAAGTGTTTACTGCATTAATTATAAACGAGAGGTATTATTGTCATACAAAAAACTCTGAACAATTTTCTTTGCCTTTAAAAGTTTTAAGAAAATGTTTAGTTACTCCTATAAAATGTTGACATTTTTTAATTTGGTCATAATTAATAATAATTCTAGACAGTCCTCATAAAAAAATATATGTATTAAATTTCGATATCTAATTAATAACATATTTTAGTATTTAATTTTTCAACGTTGAAAAGACAAAACAGGCTTCTTGTTTTTAAATTATTTTCTGGCTCATGAAAACACCGATGTTATTAACGCTGAGCAGAAAATATGGGACTTTGAATCTGGCAAATAGTGCTGCTCGAGGGAATTTTATTTCAAATTCAAAGGTTTTCCAATTATGATTTTAAAATTTTCCAAAACTGAAATGAACGTTTCTTATGTATATTAAAATATTTTACAATTTGGCCGCCCTCCCAATTAAGAATTCAGAGGTTTGAATTAAACATTTATTTTTGTAAGGCTTCAAGTTTTACATAAAAAATTGTTTGCTTTGAATATGAATTGTTTTCAAATTTGCAGTATTGGTTACAATTCTCACTTCAAAATTCGGATTTGTCTTTGCCGTTTTAAAATACTAATGCGTTTTGCAACCTGCTGCTTTAGTCTATAATAGTTCTTACATTAACTAACATAACTCTGTAACTTAAATGTAATTTAAAAAAACAACATAAACAAAAATGAGAGACTCAAATAGACGAACTAAGGACAGGCCTCACAGTAAGCTCAAACTTATTTTAGAAAAGTTAAAGAGAATACACATTTTTTTGCTATAAAGTGCCTAAAAATTTAAGGTGAATTTTAAAGACTTCAACATGAATTAAACAATAAAATTTTGTTAGTCCAGTGAATTGAGTAAAACTGAGTGAATTTCGAAGCACTGAAAAGGATTTAAAAGGATTCAGGATAAATTAATAGGGATTCAAAGCGAATTGCAAATGAATTGCAGAAAATGTTTGGAATTCGCGTGAAATCTTTGAAGCCCTACTAAATCCCTGACGTCATGTGAATAAATTCTTTAAAATCCATTTAAGTATTATATCATCCTAAGTTCTATGAAATTTGATATTTCCAGAAATCTTAAACAATATATTAAAATAACTTGGAAGCTTTTTAAATACATTAAAATCATTGAAATCCTTGGAAATTTTATTAAACCTAGATCCTTTAAAATGTCTAAAAACTTTACAGGCTCTGTAAAGTCCTTCCATGTCTTCCGAAATTCTAGGGATCTCTGTAAAACCACATTCGAATGTTTTAAACCCCTTAAATATCTTAAAACCATTGGTAATCCCTTGAAATTATTGTAACATCTTAAAAATGTCTTAAAAACCTTTTAAAATGCTCTAAACTATTTCAAATCCTTTGAAATCCCATCCCATTACTGAAGTCAATTTAAAATTTCTGTGTAATCATTAAAAATAACCTAAAGTATACAATACGATCATTACAATCCACCGAAAACTTATAAAATACCGAGAACTCAAAAGAATTTGATGAAAACCTAAGAATACAAGGTGAGGTTAAAAGACTTCAGGATCAATTAAATAAAACGTTTCAAAAGAATCGAATGAATTAAGCAGAATTGAGCTAAGTTAGAAGAATTCAGATGAATTAAAGACTTTAAGAGAATTCTCAAAAATATAAAAGATATCACGGTAAGTTAATAAAAACTCAGAGTGAATCCCAAAAAATAATTAAAATAAATAAATACATTAATTCCTAAAACCCTAGAAAATGTATTAAAATACCATGTGCCCGAAGTTCAAAACGTTCAAATGAACGACATATTTTAATTATGGCTTTTTAAACTAGAAACAGTGCTACAATATTAATTTAAATTGTAGTTGAAACCATTTTCGTTGCTAAAATTGAATTGAGAAACAAAATTTCGTTTGTTTGAACGTTCAAAACTTTAGGTACATTAAAATACCTTGGGGGCTTTAAAATATCTTAAAACCTTACAGCTCCTGTAAACTCGTTCAGTATCTTCGGAAATTCGGAAAATTCTTTATCCTAAAATATTTCAAGCACTTTGAAATCCCTTCAAATAAATGAAAGTAATCCAAAAACTTTTTGGTATCTTTTAAAATTCCCTAAAATATTTTTAAACCATGGAAATCTTTTGAAAACCCTTGCAACTTTTTAAAGACATTGCAAATTCTTTGGAAATTCTAAACATACCCTAAAAACTGTAAAAATCCCTTCAGATTATTTCAAATATATTACTAAACACTAAACTATTTCAAAATAATTCATAAATAGGTATAGAATATATATTGAATAGTGATTAACCCACGAGTTATTTATTGAAAAAAAGTGTCTATGTTGACTTTATCTGGAAAAAGTGAATGTAGTAACTTTATCAGTAAATAAAAAGTGATTTAAGAAAAAATGACTAATATTTACCGTGTGGCAGCCCTGATTATGTTTTACAGTTACTTCTTACAGAAATTTCCTGACTTTTTCTCAAATTCCCTGACTGTTGGAAGTTCTGAATATATCATACATTTTTTTAAAGTTCTGTTATAGGCTGCAAATAGGGTACTTTAGGAAACTCTAAAGAGGTTAAGTTCTACAGTGTCTTACTCGAACACGAAACATGAAAATCCAGTTAAAGTGAGCCAGGTTAGACTAGAAATTGGTAATTGTCTAAAACATTATGTTAGCAAGAGGTTTTTTTTAAGAATAAAAAACATTTAAAGTTGGCACTGACCAGTATCACGGAATTTTCCGTGAAACTAACCGGTTAACTATAGCGCTGGGGCTAGTATTACGGAAAATTCCGTAACAGTTTACAGATCGTTTAAGGTTACCAAATAATGGTGAATTTTAATAAAAAAGTTCAAAATTAATGAAATAGTCCACTTTTGATCACTGAAGTCTAATCTGGTCTGATAAATAGACATAAAAAACTAACCTTTGAGCTGAGGTAGCTGTTGTAGCTCCACATCCTGGGAGTTCCTGTACCGGGAGGACCCCTGTGACTTTTTCGACTTCTTCTTCAGCGACCTCTTCGCAAATGGATCTATTCGATCCACAAAAGTCGCGGACGACATTATGTCAACCTCAGAGGCACTGCCGGACAATCTCCTACCCAATCCTTCTTCCTCCAGCTTAATCCTCTCACTTCCTGAACTCCTAAACTCCCTTTAATCCACACCTTAGAAACTGCATTCCCAGAAGACGACTATTCCAAAAAATATATCCAAAAATCTCCTCTCTGCCAAAAAGCCTCCTACCTACTCACTTCACTCACACAAATATACCACTTCCTTATCCTCTGGCACCTTACTTAACCTCACTTCCAACCACTATACGTGGAGGCTCCGGGTCGTAGGTCGTGGCCCAACCACGAGGATTCGACGTGCTGTAAAATTCGCCTCGAAGCCGGGTCACTCCACCACCATCGAGACAAACCTCCTCGCCGTCGGGCTAAATCCGTCCCGAAATTCGAGGCTCCGAAGAAAGGCGTTGTCATACGCACGCAAACGCACGCCCCGTCATACGTCGCGACGCCTTCGGGATGCGTCGAATCCGAAAGAAAAACTCAAGAAAAACGAGAATACAATATTCCGGAAGAAAATCTCGAGAAAACAATTTCTCAGAGCTCCAGGAAGCCACACCAATTCACAATCCCCTCCTTTCCTTCCGATCCCCACAGACACAGACCCTCTTTTCTCGTCAACACGAGGAACTATTTCAACACTAAGGACCCACTATTATGTAATAAGGTCGCTTTACCCTAGGTCTTTCACTCCCGGGGACGAGGGTTTATTTTCCAGGGTGTCAATCACTCTTGGGCAAAATGGCTCGATTTTTTCCCCTTTGGAAATTCTTTCCCTTTCTAATTTTGTCTTCACTTAGTGTTTTTTTTTTCAAAAGTTGGACTTCCTGGTTTTTGGAAATTTGTGAAAGCACCGTTAGTGCGGAATAATTTGGCCTCGAGGCGCGAAATTCCGTGAATACGAGACGAGAGTTTGATTCACGTCGCCGCCGCCACCGACACCACCACCACGAGCACCATCGAAAAATTAGACACTGTACACTTTTTTGCGGAGCACTTCACAGTTCACTAGATGGAACTTTGGAGGAAGTTTCTTCTGATTTTTATTCGGAGGCCGGTTTTTCAAACTAGAGGCGTGGATCACGAAGGCTGAGAGAGGAGCGTTCTATCGCCGTCAGGTGCTGGAAAGGACGTTTCATTTTCGCGAAGGGCACCGAACCGAAAGCACTGACCACAACTAGTCGAGACGCCGCGAGTCGAGAGTGGCGCGGAGAGAAATTTTATTGCCGGCAGCTGAAAATTGAAAAACACTGACGCAGCGTGAGCCGCGAATTTAATGAAAGGTTCGAGGAAGAAAAAAAATGGTCCGTTTCGCGAAATGTCGCCCCCGTCGGAGTCGGTCGCCCCCTTCACTTCACTTATCGAAAACCCGTCAAGAGGTGCTGCCTTGTGCCTGAAAATAGTAATGTGCGGACGGCAATAATGGACGGAGATTGACGAAGGCGAGCGGAAAAGGCCGAACAGGCTCGCCAACTTAATTTATGAGGCTGATTGGTTCATATAACAAGCGGGAGATTTGAAAATCGGATTTGCGGTTTAGGAGGATTTTTTTATTGATTTCATTTCAGTTAGAGGTGCGTTATAACATATGAGTTATTTACAAGCAATGGAAAGCTTTTCTTTATTCTTAAATTATTTAGTTTTTTTTTATTTATTTTTATTTATTTTTCAGGAAAATGATCAGTTTTTCTAAAGTGTTGTAAGTTATAAATTGAACGTAAGTTCGTTTCATGAACATCTAAAAAAATTTATTTTTACAAATTTTTTGGCACGTTTTAGATTCTAATCACATAAAAGTGTAATCAAATCGTCAAAAATGTTGATCTGTGATAAGGTAGTTTAACAAAATTAAGGTTAATTTTAATCAATTGAATTCCACTTCTAAAGCACTTAATATAATTAATGTTTATGCAATTACCCAATTAAATTACAGGTAATTAGGATATAGAAATTTAAAATGAATTTAATTGAATGATCTGGAATTTCAATGCAACTGTGAAAAATTATGTGAGAATTACAGTAAAATTGATATTATATTTTATGTAATTAACATGTTAAAATTTCATACAAATTCTATGAAATTCTACTGGAATTCAGTGGAACAAATGTATTGCATGTATTTCCATGGAAAGAAATTTTAATAAATATCTAAAGAATTTGCATAAAAATTCAAAATCAAACAAAAAATGCCGTTCTTGACAAATTTTCTTTGGATCTTTATTTATTCAATATTTACTTATGCATATGCAGATTCAGGAAAATTCCGAAAAAAATGTGAAAATTTCAGTGAAATTAATTTTGTAATGCAAATATTTAAATTTGAGACGAATTCTAGGAAATTCGAGCAGAATTCAATGGAATCACTTTCTAAGGCAATGATTAAAATAAAATAAAAAATAAAATAAAATAAAAAAGATGATTTATTAACACGAAGATGTTTTTTGTCCAAAAATCCATTGTTAGCTGCTAAAATTAATTCTAGATTTATTTTAAAAATACAGAGCAAGAAGATTTATGTTCTATCAAAAAAGATGAATTTTCAAGAAAATACATAAATAAAAAATATATATTTTTCAAAGAAATTGCTGAATTTCAAATCCAAAAAGGGATTATCCACAAAACGGTTAAATTTTCAAGCCAAAAATATACTTTTTAACAAAAAAGTTAATTTTCTACCTAGAGGTTACATTGTTATAAAAATAATATAATTTTTAACGAAAAATTTAATTTTCAACGAAATAGTTCAGTTTTCTACCAAATTGCTGAATCAAATAAAAAAATGGATGAATTTTCAAGCAAGAAGATTACTTGTCGGCCATAAAAACGAATTTTTAACAAAACTTTCAACAAAAGAGATGAATTTTAAACTGAAATGATGACTCTTTAAATAAAATAAATTTTTGACCAAAGAGTTCAAACTCAAAGGATGATTTTTTAACCCCAAGAAGATTAATTTTATAAAAATGGAATAGTTCGATTTTCAGCCAAGGAGATGAATCTAAAATAGAAGAAAAATAATTTTTAACATAGGTGTTCAACTTTTAATCCAGTAGTTTAACAAAATAATAGCATTTTCAACCAAATGCTACAATTTGTAATCAAACGAGATGAGCTCCGAACCAAAAATATAATAGTAGACTTTTCATACAAAATAAGTAAATTCTTTTTGTAATGGGTTTTATTAATTTAGTTCGCATTTAGGCAAAAAACGAGGAAAAGGGTAAGTTTCTCAAAAACTTTTTTCCTTGCAAACAAACGTAGTTTTTATGGTCACCCCCTGTCCCTCAAATTGGTAACGTAGTTTAAGCTCGGCCCCGAACAAACCTAGAATTTAAATTGGGAATAAAAATAAAAAACTACAGATTTTGAATATCAATGTTGGCCATACTGTCGACAAAAATGGCGCCACCGGCTTCCGAAAAAACACAACAAATATCAAATTCAAATCTATTTCGTAGTACATCTCGAAAATAAAATGTAATTCGAATTTCTTTTTAACTATACAAATTTAAGAGTGATTTATAGGGAAAAACATGACTGTAAACGTAAAATAATTTTGTAATTTATGACGATTATGACTAATCCAATATGACACATTTTTGTCTAGTTCTGGAAAGTCCCGCTGGCGGCGCTAGTAAGTAACTACTCGTCACGCTGTTCCATCGCTGTTCATCGTCACCCGTCACAACCGCGATAACCTTGCATGACAATTAAAGATATAAATAATAACTTCGATTTGACGCACTTCCGTGCACTCTAAACTAAATTAGATTTTTTTAAATCTATTAAGATGCAGAAGAATTCATTTTGTGTAAGAAAATATCGATTTTTTGCCCGTGAAACAACGTTGGACGCGAACACCAGACTGTTTTCGGAACTGTCATATTTGGTTACAACAATAGTTGATGTATACATTATTATTTTCTTTTTATATTATTAAAACCTGTTGCAGTCAGAGTTAAGATGTTGTCGCGCAAAAATAAAGATTTACGGACAATTAAGGAAGGCGTGGTTGGGAAATATGTCAAAAAGGAAACTCCGCCCGAAATGCCTAGTGAGTACAACACATAAAATACAGTCTATTTTTTGTATATACAATAGGTTAGGCATATATGTAATGATACGCTTGCCAGGGATCGCACATAATTTATGTTTACAAAATTTACCTTTTTGCAGATTATCTTCCATTATTTAATATTCTGCTTGGCAATTTGTGTAAAAATCAAGTTTTTATTCATAATAAAAAGATCTGCGCGTAAAATTTTTATATTTGAGAGCGCTTGAAATTGACAACAATTAATCGTTTTAGACTGATGCTCATTTTGCATGAAATTATTTATGATAAAAAAGATTTCCAAGTCTGGTTTTTAATTGCCAATCTTTTTCCTATTTCACTAATTAATTGTTTGAACATTAAGAATTGTGGATTTAAAACTTTAAAGATTTTATTTTAAATATTAGCTCTCAATAAATGCACAGTTTTAAATTTGACACTTTCCAAATTTCATTTAAAAAACTCCTATTTTTTAAATTTGTCCATTAACAATTTAAATTGTTAAGCATTTAGAATAAAAGAATTTTAATTGTCAATCTGTTGAAATTAAAGAATTTCTAATTATCATGCTTTTCCAAATTTCTACTCTTAAAATGTAACAATATTTTAAGCAGGGTGTCTAGCGGCTCTAGTAGACAAATTTTTACAAGAAAGTATAAAAAACTAAAACTATATTTACTCTTCTAGATAAAAAAAACTGTAAATTAAAACACTCAAAGTGGAATACAGCATTTTTAATGCTAAAAATTGAAGAATGACTCAACAAAATTGTTTATTTTCAAAATTATACCATTTTTATCATTTTCAGACTAGATGCATTAATATATATGTAATTGTTTTTAAATCTTTTTAAATATTCTCTTAAAAGTTTGAGTACAAAAATCATGAAAAAAATTTCCAGGAATGTAATGAAAATTTTGCTATTATTTTGGAACTCAATTTTTTACTACAATTAAAAGAAAATCCTGCAAAACCAAACAAAAACTGCCTTAAAATCTTCCGCATTCGTTTTTGAAAATTTTGTAAATCTTTTTAAATATTCTTTTAAGATTAATAAAAAAATCTATTTTAGTTTTTCTATGAATTTTGATAAAAAATTTGCTTTCTTTTGAAACATCTCAAAATTCTTGAAAGGCTTCTAAATTTTTTGCTCGATATTTTCAAAAATGTACAATTTGTGTTAAATGTTTTTAAATCTTTTCCAGTTTTAAATTATTTTAAAATATTTTTCAAACTTCTAAATATGTCTAAAACTTCCTCAAATTTTTTTAAAATTAATTTTTCAGTTGTTATTTATTCATCCAGTTTTGTCTGTTACATCTTTTTAAATATTCTTTTAACATTAATTTTTCAAACTAAAGATTCATTAAAAATGTTCCGAGCAATCTTAAGAAAATTGTTTTTATTTTCTTTAAACCTTTAAAGGCCCTTAAGAAGCTTCAAAATTAAAACTGAGTTCATTTGCATTATATTAGTTTGACAAATAAATAACATCTTTAATTTGAAATTACTTTTGATAGATGTGGATATCTAGGTAAAATTTTAACTAAAAAAATTGTAGGATAAATAAAATTGCTGCTTGATGCTTAAAAATGCATGTTTCTTTTGTTTAAATTTTTACATTTCTACAATAAACTGCCAGTATTTATAATATAATTTTAGGTGCAGTTTCGCAATATTTCAACTTTGATGAAATCGTATATTTTTTTGTAAATATTGTTTATTTTCTACAATAATTCACGTAAAGTTAAAAGTATTTTTATGACGACAAACACTCGAATTACAAAAATCGTGTAGTTTTCCATAATATCTTGTACATTTTTACAACAAAGTGAAAAAATATTTATAAAAAGTTATAAAAATGTTTGAATTTTAGAAATGTTATTTTTTCTTTTAAAAATTGCCCATGGTTCTGGAATTTTTATTCTCTTATAGAAAAAATACGTTTTTAAACTTATTCTCTCCTGAAGAAAAAAATATTGCTGAAACGTTTTTAACAATTTCATTTAAAAAATGCCAAACCTGATCATTTGCGAATTTTATTGGTCGGAGAAAGTCAAAGATTTTGAAAAGAATCCTGCAAAAGTCAGTGAATTTGAAATTTTTCAATTCCGTGTATAAGAAATTGTATGTTAAAAATGTTACAGGATTAAGATTCTGGTACTTGAATCTTAATGACCAGGGTAAATAAAAAATTGACCAGATTAATGTATTTTCCTTGTATTTATATTTTTTTTAGTAGCTTCCTCCCGGTAATTACATTTTTAGTTAAGAATTTTATTATTGGGTTACAAATTCAACATTTATATTGAAAGGTCATCCTTTTTGTTTGAAATATCTAATACGTAGATTAAAACTATGTAGGTTGAAGATTCAATAAGTTGGTTAAAAATTTATATATTTTGTTGAAAAAAAAAACTAAAACTCGATAACTCAGTCAAATTTCAATAAATGTGAATTAAAAAAAATCGTAACTCACGGAATTAAACTAGTGTTACTGTCAACAATAAAAACTTATTTTATTTAAAAAATTGCATGAAATTATTTTTAAACTTAAAAAAATGAGAAACTTTGAAATATTTTCGATTTTAGTGTCGTGATTTATCACCGTGACAAAATGAATAATCACCAAAAACCAAGTTGTTGACTATAAAATTAGATTTGGGGAAGAGGCGATGAGAAATTTCTCATATGACACTTTTTTTATTTCCAATAGACCTATAATTTCTACTAGGTTTCGTGAAAAGTATTATTATTGTTATTATAATATTAGTAAATTAATGATTTAATTATTATGTTTGTAGTATTATCAAATTTAATTTTCAGCGTTCATATAGAAAAAGGGTCAGATATTTAAATGATCAGTTCATTTATAAAAAGTTATACAAGAATGTGCAACGTTATGTCTTGAATATTTTTTTATTCGAAGTTTAAATTTCATCTTTTGAGTTCCGAACATTACTTTTTATAACATAATATTTCCTTTTTCTCTTTGTAAATTTTTTCTTGTAATTTTGAATAATATATAACATATTCGATAAAAACATAATTTTATGTAGTTATCAATGTCTGGAGCACGGAACCAAATAGAAGACCAAGAAGACACAATAATCAACAAACTCTTTCTACTTCTATGGTAAAAAGCGATTTTCCTTCATTTGATTTAATTCATTCACTAATTTATGGAGTTTAATAATCTGTGAATAATTTTGAAGCAGTTGATGTCTCATCAACCAAGTATGGTTCAAAAATTTGGCAACACCAAGACTACAGAAAGTGCAGTAGGATTAGGAAGCCACGAAGGAAAATACACTCCAAATAGTTCCGTCCCAGATTTAGCTCAAAGGTTAATTTAACTTATTTTATTAATTTATTAGTTTAAATATCAACTATAAAATTTTTAATTCGGCGCTGAATCTTTTAAACGTCTCTTTCATTTTGCTTTGATAAAGAGATTCGCGGAAATTAAAAAAATCCTAGATTCTAACGATCGAATTTGTAAAACGCTCTTAAATTTCTACATTCAAATTAAAAAAAGGCTGCCTTCTTTTGCGATTCTCTTTTTATTTTTATCTCAGTTTTTAATTCGAATGCAGACATTATGTTAAGTGTGTGTTGTCCAAATTTGTTCATTAAATTCTTGTGTTTTTTTTTTTAATTTCAAAAGATTTGGTAGTTAAATAAGCCTTATTTTCTTCTAGATTTCAAAGTCTCTCTGTACATTCTGGATCGAGTGATGGAATGTCTTTGCGAGCAGCAACGCCTTTATACCATCCGGGATTATCACCAGCCATGTCCCACACATATGTCAATCAATATGCAGGTTCCGAATACCATTTGGATAGAGTTCAAACACCACAGATGCCTTATCTCCCTTTTGAGTTAGAATCTGGATACGGAGATTTTAATCAACCTGCCTTTCCACAAATTGCTGGGTGACTTTTTTATATAGAAATTTAACTCAAAATTCAAATTCAAAACTTGAGCTTAATTTCAGATTGAATCTGATACAGACCTCACATACATGTCCTTATATCCCCTATTGTACCCTATTGTACCCTTCTTTCAAGATTTGGTTCCTATATTAAACTATTTGCAGCCCATAATGGAACTTTAAAAAAATGTATAATAAGATCAGAGCTTCCAAGAGTCGGGAATTTTGAAAAAAATCTGGAAATGAAAAGATCGTATTAGTCACCTTCCTTTCAATAAATTAACTAATGGAATAATCACTATTAACTTTAGGTCTATAACTATTTCTGAATTGTCTTGAATTCTTTTGAAATATTTCAGATTATTTTTAATTATTCCAAGAAATTTTAAATAGATTTCAATAATTTGAAGGTTTATTTTAAAGCCTTGAGGATATTTTTAAAAATTCTGAAACATTTTGAAGAACTTTTTATTTGAAATATTTCAAGAAATTTAAACAATTTCAAGGGCTTTCAATTAATTTTTTATTGTTTTTATTAGTTGAATCGGATTTCAAAGAATTTGAAATATTTTAGTGAAAAGAATTTTCTAGAAATTTAAAAGATATGGAACCATTTTACATGACTTATAAGGTTTTAGAATATTTTAAAAGATTTCGCGATATATAATAAGGTTTTCGAGTATTTCAATGATTTTAAGGGGTTTGAAAACTCAATGTATTTTAACACATTTTCCAGGATTTCAGGAAATATCATTATAGAATTTCTCAGGGATTTTATAATATTTTAGTGGATAAAAAATTGTTTCATGAAAAGTCAGGTATTTTGTAGGATTTTAAAGGATTTGAAATATTTCAGGGAATCGTAAAAGATTTCAAAAAGATTAAAAATATTTTAGGGTGAAGAATTTCCTAGGATTTCGGAAGGTATGGGACCAATAAGATTTTAAGATATTTAAAAAGATATTTCACGGGATTTTATGTGGTTTCCGAGGATTTCGTTGATTGTAAGGTTTTATTTTAAATCTCGAGGTATTTTGATAAAATTACCAAGATTTCAGGAAATATCACCAGATTTTATAGAATTTCAAGGGATTTAATAACATTTTTAAGGATTTTAAAGAATTTATTCAAGAAAATCTAGTTATTTTGTAGGGGTTTAAAGGTTTGAAGTGATTTGAAATTATTTTTTGGAATTCACCATGTTTTTTTTTTAAATTTACCCTGAATTCTTTTAAATTCTTTTGGAATTTTTAATTCGCTTAAATTCTTTTAAATTAACCTAATTTTACATAATTCAATGGATTTTTTCTAATTTTCAAAGATTTCTATTTATTTGATCCTGAAGATTAATTAATAAAATGATCAAAGGATTTTAAATGTTTGAAGGTATTTTCAAGATTGATTCCTTGGCATATTCAAGAACTTACATTTTTTTAAAAGCATTTGATATATTCTAGGTTATTTAGAAGACTACGAATTTTTTAAAATAGATTTTAGTAATTTAATAGCACTTTAAAGGATTTGAAATATTATAAGGGTATTTTAAAAGATTCCCAGCTATTTTCAAGAGCTTTAAAAAGTTGCAAGGGATTTCAAAAGATATCAAAGGATTTGAAATATTTTAGAAAATTTTAAACGATTCCCAGTTCTTTTTTATTTATTCCAATAGTTTGAAGGTATTTCAAAGACATTTACATGTTATAGGCTATTTTAAAAGATTATTATGCATTTTCAAGAGATTTAAACAATTTCAAGGCATTTAATAAGTTTAAGCGATTTTAAAAGATTTCAATATTTTAGTGAATTTCAAAGAATTTATTACAAGAAGTTAGGGATTTTGTAGGGTTTCAAATATTTTTTGAAATTCATTCGGAATTCACCCTGCATTCTTACTAGTATATTCTGAATTCTTCTAAATCCTTTCGAATCCTTCTAAATTTACTGAATCTTACTGAAATCAATGGATTTTCAAGTAGTTTTTTAAATTAATATTGAAGTTTTTAAGACTCACCTAAATTCTTCGGTATTTCATCAAATTATTTTAAATTCTCTTTAATTTTTTCGAAACTCATTTCAAACTAACCGAATTCAATTATTTTTTTGATATTTTTGAATTTTTTTGAATTTATTTGATTTCTTTTAAAGTTCAGTTTGGTTTTGTATGCATTTCATAGAATTCATCTCGTTTTCCTTAAATTCCTCTAAATGCGTTCAAATTTTATTGAAACAAATAGATTTTCCGATAAAAAGGTTTTTAAATTCGTTTGAATTGATTTGAATTACTCCGGAGTCATTTTGTTGATTTGGTTAGAAATTAATAGGGTTTCAAAGATTTTAATAGGTTTGAAATTATTATTTTTTAATTCACCCTGAATTCCTTTAAATTCTATGGACTTTTCCTTGAATTTTTTTAAATTCACTTGAATTCTTCTAAATTAATTCAATTCTACTTAGTTCAGTGGATAAAAAAATTTCAACGTTTTATTCAATTGATCATTTCATAACATTCTTTTGCATTTCCTTGAATTTTTATAAATATTATGGAATTCTTCTAGTTTATTTTAAGGATGTACACTACGTACAATCAATCTCAAAATCTTAAAATGATTGATAACATTGACAAAAATAGTTCTATTACTGATTTCTAGAAATCTTTACGGAAGCTTCTAAGTCTACTTTAGTAAAAATAATGCAGGTTAAAATTGTTTCTCTAACAGTAGTTCTTAATAGTTTCAGTTATTGCTTTCTCTTTAGGGAAATGTTACAATTCTTATTTATTGCTAATTATAAAGGCCTCATTTCACTCTTTGAAGGATTCTCTAAAATTTTGTTCTATTCGGGTGGTATTAATTAAAATTTTAAATATCATTGTTTATAACAATAATAATCATATGATTTTTGAATTAATTTTTTTAATAAAGTCTACACGAAAGTGGCCCAATTGAACCTTTCAATAGTAGAAAACCTTTAAATTTTATATATTTTACACAATTCGACACAAATTTGTAAAATTTAAATGTTTTCTAATATTTTTTTTTAATTTCTTCAGCCAAATAAAATTTTTATAAAAAAATACAGCGCTCTCAAAAGTTGCAGCTCAATTGGGCCACCCTGTAGAAATTAAGAGAATCCTTCGAAGAATAAAATGAGGCCTTGATCATAAGTATTAAATAAGAATTGTAAATAATTGTAAATAAGAATTGTATGAAATAAAAAGTTTTAACCTCCGTCAAGATATAAAGAAATTAATAATGCATATCTTTAAATTACTCTAAATTCATTCCAAATAACGGAAATCAATGGAATTTTTGATTTTTAAAATTGTTTCCCCTTTGAGCGCCAAAAAAGTGCACTATGAGCGTGACAGAAGTTACCCTGTTGGTCCCTATTTTGTATCCCATACGGACTGTGACGCCTGCTGATATTTTAAGTTTGGAACTACTTCCTCTTCAATTAAATATTGTGAGAAGTCTTACGTTTAAATATTACATCAAATATTTCAGATATAGTAGAACGCATTCTGAAATGTCGAGTTCGAGAAGCGAAGCAGCAGAAGAACTACCTTTGCCGCTTGGATGGTCTATGGATTTTACTTTACGAGGTAGAAAGTATTACATTGATCATAATACGAAAACAACTCACTGGTCCCATCCTCTAGAAAAAGAAGGTTTACCTACGGGCTGGGAACGGATAGAATCCCCAGAGTACGGAGTTTATTATGTAAAGTAAGTCTACTTTTTTAGGATATTATAACAATTTTATGAATCGTTGATTTCAAATTTCAAGTAAGCGATCGTATGAAGTAGATAGAATGTATCCCAGTCCCTTTTTCTTTATCCATTACGAATCTCAATCTCTTTCTACTAAATTTGAATCTTTATCTATCTTTTTTTTCTATCTTATGCGATTGAGTACTTAGTTAATTTTCTATCCCTCAAACTTCGGAAATCAGTCGCCCCAACTCTTTCTGTTCTCTTAGCATCCGGAGAGTTATAGTAGTTCAATTAAATCCAATAAATAGTAAATATCCGATTGAAAGTTATTTCTATGAGAAAACTGTGTGAAATTGACCATTTACATGACAAGAACTTGTAGCCGAGTAAAATATTTATTCTGTTGAATGTTTTTTTATTATTATTAGTGCAAAATGATAGGATTAAACTGTGTAGCTCCGGACTGTATGTCAGACTACAACAGCACACAGCTTATTTTTTAACTAAATAAATTAATTTTTAATCAAAATTATCAAACGAGTTTATTTGTCAACCAAATAAATTTATTTCTAACGTAAAAGATTAATTTTGAACTAAAATGATGAATATTCAACTAGATTACTTGAATTTTCAACCAAAAATAGAAATTTTTAAATAAGGAAATTGAATTTAAAAAAACTCAATTTCTACAAAAAAGTCGAATTTTAACAACATACGTGAATTTTCAATTTAGAAAGACAAGTTTACATACCAATTGTTGAAGTTTGAACTAGAAAAGGTCAATTTCCGTTACATTTTTAAAAAGAGACGAATTTTCAGTTCAAATGATAAATTTGCCAACAATAAAATTAATTTTTAACAAAAGAGTTCAGCTTCTAAATTCTTTAAATTCTTAACGAAAAATGTCAAAAACATGTATATTATATTTTAGAAATATTTCCTTTTTGAAATACTGCTTCTACTCTAAAAACTACTTGAAGCGCTCTCTTTCTTTAAACGTCGGAAAAAGGAACTTTTAAATTATGACGAATTTTGACTTGTAAATCCGAGTTTTAATTCTTTAAATAAATTCTCGTTTCATGTGAAAAACTCCCGGTCCCAAGGGAAATTTCTTTTTTTTACTGAAGCTAACTGTCCTAAAAGAAAAACGATAATTATCTTCACCCGCAACTGTAGATAAAGTAAAAATTACGTGTCTAAATTAACCAAAATTACTAAAATAATAAAAACTTGAATTTTGCTACGGTCAGAAGTAAATTCCCCGTCTTTTAAATCAATGCTCGGTCATTTCCTGGATTCCCGCACAAGTCGCCACCCTGATCATAAATAAATTATATAAATATATATTTTTTTAGAGAGCGGACATGTCTAGATGAATTAATAAAAAAAGTATATTATACGGCTCATAATTATTGTTTAAATATTATTATTACTACTAATAATAATTAAATAATATCAAGCAATCCTGAAGATTTGCAATAATTACAAATGTTTATCAAATTAATTAATTACATTAGCAAAGTAAACAATAGAAAAATATGAATACAATTCAAACTGTTTTCGAAGTACTCATCTTTATTATATTCAATTTTCCTAATATTAAATTACGTGTTTCCATTATTTTTTGGATTACTAGTTATAGATGCTCTTACTGTTACTGAAAACTATGTTCTTTATTTTATACTGATAGAAAGTATCAAGAAAATATCAAGAAAAAAATAATTTATAAAAATAGTTTTGTAATATGTATATTTTAATTCTAGTAGAAATTTGTAATTATATTTATTAATCTTTTGAAAACATTTTTCTCTCATTTTTTGAAGATTTTCAAAATGTTAAAAAGCATATACTTTTTTTAATTTTTATCGAAATTTAAAATGTCATTAGGATAATTAGGAAGTCTTCTTGTCGTGTACTAAAAAAATTGACAAAAATTTATAAAACTCATAGATAAATAATTTCTTTTCAAATTTTGAAGGAGATCTAACTTTTTGAATTTTGGTCTAATCGAAAAATTTAACTGAATTAGTTTCTGAATATATTTGATATCTAGTGAAAAATTAAAATAAATGTTTCTAATTTGTAATAAAATATGTTCTTTTTTTAAAATTTTCAAAATGTTGAAAAGTATATAAATTTTCTAATTCTCATCGAAAGAAACCATTTTATTGAAATAATTTTCAAGTATCGTACTCATCTTTTAGAAACTTTGAAAAAAATTCTAAAATTTGAAGACATTTTTTTTCTTTTAATTTTCAAAATGCTCCCATTTTTTATTTGGTTGGAAATATCTAGTTAAGGAACTTAACCTACATTTTTGGACCCTTAAAAAGTGTATCAAAGGCAAAGTCGATTAGACAAATTCTTCAAAAATTAGCGTGGCTACAACGTTCAGGTATACATCCATACATAAATGCAGACAAACAGACATACAGACACCGAAAAAATTTCATGATTTCAACATTCAACATTTTAGAAATTTTACACGGCGGAGGAAATACGTTGTTATTTTCGCAATTTTCAATATTATTTTAAAAGATATGCTATAATTTTTTTTAAAGAAATATTTCTTTTAAACATTGTTATAATAAAATGAAACTAATTGTTGCTTCACTCCAAAATTATGTTTCTTAAGGAGTAGCGACGAATTAAAACTTTTTTTATATCTCAATATTACTACAGGTAAATAATTTTGTACGACTTCATTCACTATAAATTCCGAAATTTTGTACCAGCTTATAACTTTTAATTACATTTGACTTAGGTTGTATTTACCTTTGACCTGCAATGAAAGCTCGAACCGTACGTTGGTTAAAATGACAAATAAATTAAGATTCTTTAACATCTGAATCGAAGAGTATACTGTTTGATTAGCCAATTTTTTCTCGTATAAAAAGTAAAAATTCATTATTTTTCGGAATAATTGTACAGTTCATAAATTTCTATAATAATATTTCAAACTCAATATATAAGAAAAATTTTTTCCGATTTTTTTATCAGGTTAATGGCACAATTAACGAATGATAAAATAATTTTTTTCGGGATATTTTTTAATTGTTTAAACCGTTTTTATTCATTTAAACAATTTTTCATCCTGTAAATCTTGAAATATGTTAATTTAAGTTTGGAACATTATTCTTGATATTAATCAACATTATTTACATAAAACTGACGTTTTGCATTTAATGGAGCATTTCCAGGCACAATACAAGGTGTTTGGGGACGTCAACATTGAAATTTATTATAAATATGGATTTTTTCCCCGTAAAAAAAAAAAACAAATTTGCAAAGGGGGGATCGACCGCCAAAAATCGAAATTCAAATTTGTACAGGTATAAATGTGGACACACTATTCTTGCACAGGCCTTGTTGATAAATGTGAAAACCTTTAAGAATTGGCATTTCTGAAAATTTCAACAAAAAAAGAACTTTGTTATTAAATAAAAACAAGTTAAAATAATTTTTGAGAAGTTGTTTATAACAAATCTCTTAAAAATTGTATTAGATTTTAATTTAAAAAATGAAGATCTGATGAAAATTCTTAATTAAAAATTGATTATTCTATTCAATATTTTTGTAATAAAATTACCCTTTTTTAGATCGTAGTTTGCTACATGTAAACTGAATCTTTTGACCGTTCATGGAATTCAGCAAGAAAAAGTGATGTCACTGAGGACAGTGGCAACGCAGTAATTCCTTGCCATCAAATGAAAATTCCATTACAGCATGCCATGTTGTAAAAAATAGCGAGTAAGCGTGTGTTGAAGTCTGTAAATGTTCTTCAATTTCTCATTGCCTTCTTTAACTGAATCATTATATTCAAAATAAAGATTATATACTTTACGTATCTCGTGCCGGGCATTATACATAATGCCTAGGGATTATATATGTTACAGGCAAAGTATATATTGCGGGCATTACATATCATGCCTAGGCATTATATATAATGCCTGGCCACTTTAGGCTAAGTATATAATGGAAGCTTATTGTACATACTTTGTCTAGGCAA
>JAAAKG020023934.1:0-20103 GCA_010014905.2 Druon quercuslanigerum | reverse complement strand
TGCGAGTTGAAGTGAAAAAAATAAAAATATTTTGATCAGAGAAAAAAACAGTTTTTCGTAAATAATTCGAAAAATAAGAAAGCTGCAACGTTTTTTATTTAGAAAAAAAGATGTAAAATGAAATTTTCACTCAGAATATATATTTTACAAATTAAAATTCGAAACTTCATTTTGAGGAGCTCAAAGGCCTCCCCACTTCAGCAAAATAATTCTATATCTCCCTTTTGCATCCAACGCCTCAATTATTAATTGATATTATTTGCTTATTTTATAAACAAATTCTAAAAACATATGCATAGTTTCACCATTTATAAACAGAGAGTGATTGTTTAATTTCCACTTTCGTATCGCCTTAAAATTATATTAGTAGTGATGTTTATTGGTGAATATTTCTCAATCGATATTATTTGTTTATTTTATAAACAAACGTATAATTTAGCCAATTGTTGACTAAAAGTAATCTTTCTTTTATTATTGCCTTCAAATGATATCACTGGAAATGTTTTGTGATATTCTAGAAGAATTAGATTTCAAATTATCTCTAAATGCCCAAACTATGCATTTACTTATTAAATAAACAAATATTATCGAAAGAGGAATCTTCATCACTAAACATTATTACTTATAGAATTTTAAGATGGTCAGAAAGAAAAAGGATTACTTTCTGTCTATAAATGGAAAAACTATAAATTTGTTCATACAATTTTTTATGAAATTAAAGAATAATATCCAGGGACAATTATTTACAACTAAACGCTACCACTTATATAATTTAAAGGCGTTAGAACTCACGTCAAAAATGATTTAAAGGCGATTAGAAAGAAAAACGATTACTTTCTGCCTATAAATGGTAAAACTATGCATTCGTCTATCAAATGTTGCAAGTAAAAATCACTAAAAATCACTACTTATGTAATTTTAGGACAATTAAAAAAATTTTATTACTTTATCTCTATAAGGAAGTAAAATATGCATTTGTTTAAAAAAATTGTTTATAAAATTAAAAAATAATATCGCATCACCAACCATTATTACTAAGTGTTATAGCTAATACAATAAAAAGGTACTAGGAAAGAAAAACGACTACTTTCGGCCATAAATACATAATTGATTTGATATAATTTTAATAATTCACATTATTTAGATATTTTGAAGTTCATTTTCATCCAGAATATAATTAATTAAATTATTGATTTAAGGATGCTCTAATGCAACTATTGCTGATTATATATAAATAAAGTTGAAAACCGTTTAAGAATTCTAAGCTATTGGTGCTTTTTAATAGTAAATTCACGATTCAGCACAATATGCGTTGGTCGGGTTTTTGCATTTCTCGAGTGAAAATAAACTTTATTATATAGTAGGATTTGTGATACTAATATTTGGGACCTGGTACAGTTTTTAAACAGAATTTTTAAAAAGTTTTCACTAAAACAGAATTCCGCTGAGTGAACCAGTGAAAACTCACTGATTGTCAGTGACACATTTCCATCTATTTCCCAAAATGAGATTTCACCGAAAATAAGTGAAATTTCTCTGGTTCATTTTAAAAGAATACGTATTTCATGAAAACTACTGGTATACGTCCGAAAATAAATGTGAATGCAAGAATGCAAAGTGAAGTGGAATTTAAAGAGATAACGACCAAGTGTGGGAGACCCACAGAATCCATGATCATGGGCGCTGGCATGGGGAAAGGGGTATTGAAAATACGGTATTCAGAGCATTTAAAGCTCATTAATTCCAGGCCACTTTCAAGCTCATCGCTGACACTACCTCTTGCCGTTAGAAAACTGCGGGAAACATTTTTTCGCTCTAGGGAGATCCTGAATAAATAAGCCAAGGTTCTCCAATTAAGGGATTTGAAATTAAAGAGAATGAAAAAAAAAAATATTTTTCATCTTATGAATTTAATATTAGATACCATAACTATTTCAGAAACAGATTATTGTCAACAAATTAAAAAAAAACGTGTTCAAAAGGTTTATTAAAAAAGGCATTGTTCGAATTTCGTTCGAGAAAGGATAATTTTTTGAATACAAAAAAAAAATGAATGAAATGGGGAAATTCCCAATATCTCATAATAAAACACTAAATCAATAACGGTTTACACCCTTTTTACTTGCTTAAACAATACTTTTTCACTTTTAATCCCAAAGTATCGGTGTCCTGGCAACGATATAAAATAATTGGGCAATTTGAAAATCAGAACAGTTTATTCAGTTTTTGTGATTTGTTAAAACAACTTTTAATTGTTTAAATATAACTTTTGACTGGACTTGGATGCATATTTCTAAATTTGTCCACAAATTTTAACAGAGCCTCTTTTGCTCAAACTTGTCGCTACTCATAAAATTGTTGAAAAATATTTTTTCAAGTAATGCAAATTGTCAATACGAAAAGATCTCATAATTGTTGAAATTTTTTAGTTGAAAGTTACATTTCAACAGTGAAAAATTATTTAAGCAATTGATAATAAAGTGCATTGATTGTGTTGAAACTTGACTTATTGTTAAAATAATTTATTAATGTTCATTTAAGAATGTGTAAGTTTTTTAGATTTTGTTAAATTTAAATGTTTAAAGAAACTAAAATTTTTTAGAAAATGATTAATAACTCATCAAAACATTTGGGATGCCAGAAATCTTTTTATTTTTTCGCCAAGTTCTCAAAAAACGAAATTTTCCTGCCTTATTCCAGTCGAAAGTTATATATGAACCATAAAAAGTTATTTAAACAACTAACAACAGTTTGAGTTAAGCGTTTTGTTTATCATATTGTAAACAAATTTCAAACAAATAAACAAGTCAAAAGGTTTTAAAAGATTAAAAAAATTTTGCACATTTAATTTGTTTAAACCATTAAAAACTTTTCCCGAAAAATATAGTCATGTCAAGAATTGATACTAAAAAGTAACTTTTCTCCTATTGATGAAATATAAAATAAACAAAATATGATTTTTTATTAATAATTTTCTGATAATTAACATTTTTTTATATTTGCTCACTAATATAAGTGAGCGATCATGAAAAAAATGTACACTGGTTTAAAAATTTTTTGAGCAAGATAATTGAAAACAGTTTGAAGACAATAGCTGTTGAGAATTTGTTATACAAAAACATCAAAAAATACATTTTTCTAGTTTGCGGGTAGCTCAAGGACACTTTAGACTTTAAAATTCTTAATTTAATTTTTTCATTTTCAGTGTTCTTAGGGTCGAAAAACATTTATTGAAAATTATTTATTTAATAAGCAATATAAAAATTGATATTTGGATTAATAAAATTTGTTGAACTAATTTCAGCGGACATTTGTATACAAGTACGTTCCCTCACCTAACAATAATATTAGAGATAAAACGCTATAAAGTATATTACAATTTTTAAAATTTCAACGTCTCTTTGACAGTATCTGTCAAAAATATTTAAATATGTGAAAAATTCTTGGCCCCATTATTTTGTGCCATGAATAATATTCCACATAAAAAAAGAAAGGCAATCGCTGCACCACTTTTTTTCTTTTTAAAAGATATGTCACGATTTGTAATCAATAACAAAATCGATTAAAGCTTTGATTTCAATCATGCGAAATGCATGTGAGAAGAACTGCACAAAAGTAATATTTAGAAAAAACAAAATTTTCTTTCAACAGTGTATATTACAATAGACTTTCATTTTTCTAAAAAAGCTCATAAAACTCTTCATCAGATTTTCATATAAATTTATATTCATATTTAAAATTCGCTCAGTGTCCCTAAATTTAGGGAAATAAAAGGAATTTAATAATTTGCATTCAGTGAAAAATTGTAGCAATATGATATTCAGATCACGGTAAACCCCTCGTATTTAGCGAAGCTCTGATAAAGAAATATTCAACGTAATTCACTTCGTGCATTTAATTCTTGAAAATCCGTATCCGCGAGATTGCTGAGGTAAAGTGAATTAAATAAAAGATAGACCACTGCGGATATTAATCGACGTCAATTGGCGTGTACTTTTTAACAGGCATGTTAACTCACAATGTTGTCGGACTATCGTCGTCAACCTGTTATTTTCCGTGGCGACACGAATCGTTAAATTACCTTGCGGCTTAGGGCACGCTTTGCCATGTGGGTAAGAGGCATGCATCTCAAAGTTTGAACAGCACGATTTTTAGTTTCCATTTACATTTTGTATAGCAGATAAAAGACTTTGTTTTTTTAAAAGAGTTTTTACTTTTTAGTTAAATACGCATAGTGAAAAGTGAGACTTACATGATTTCTTAATTCTGATATAATATTTTCCTCTAACTAGGGGTCCGCAAAAGCTTACGCGAACCTTTCATATGCATTTCGAGCGGAGCCAAACTGTGACTCGTTTCGCAGATCTCAGGCCAACTGCGAAATGTCTCGCAGATCGCAATCCACACTACGAATCGTTTTAAAGAATACGAAACAAATTGCAAATCGTTTCGTAGATCGCGATCCTAACTGCGAGTCGTCTTAAAGAAGGCGTGCCAAACTCCGATTCGTCATACAGATTTCGAGCGAAACTGCGAGCTGTCTCATAGATCGCGATGCAAGCTGCAAGTCGTTTCGCAGAGAGTGAGCCTAACTGGGATTCGTCGCGCACATTTCGAGCTAAACTGTAAAATATCTCGTAGATCGTGAGCCGAATTGCGATTCATCTGAAAGATCAGGAGCGCAAATGCGTTTCGTCACGCAGATCTCGATCCAAACAGCGAGATGTCTCATAGATCGCGATGCAAGCTGCAACTCGACTCGCAGAGAGTGAGCCAAACTCAGATTCTTCGCGCACATTTTGAGCCAAACTGTAAAATATCTCGTAGATCGGGAGCCGAACTGCGATTCATCTGGAATATCTGGAGCCCAACTGCGTTTCGTCACGTAAATCTCGAGCCAAACTCTTAGAGGTCTCGTAGATCGCAATGCAAGCTGCAAGTTGCCTCGCAAAGAGTGAGCCAAACTGGGATTGGTCGCGCACATTTCGAGCCAAACTGTAAAATTTCTCGTGGATCACGAGCCGAACTGCGATTTATCTGGCAGATTTGGAGCCCAACTGCGTTTCGTCACGCAGATCTCGACCCAAACTGCGAGATGTCTCGTAGGTCGCGATCCAAACTGCAATTCATTTTGAAGACTGTGAACGAAACTGCAAGATGTCCAAACTTCGAGTCCACTCGCTGGTCGTATACCAAACTGTAAGTCGTCTCGTAGATGTAAATCCAAACAGCAAGTCATATCGAAAACCAGAAGCCAAACTGCGATTCGTCATGCTTACCTTGGTTGAAACTGCGAGTCTTGTCATAGATTGCGATTCGAGCTGCAAGTTTTCTCTCGCACATCTTGAGTTAAACTGAGATTTCGTCACGAAAATTTTGAGGCAAACTGCAAAATATCTCGTAGATCGTGATCTAAACTGCAAGTCTTCCCGAAGATCGCAAGACGACCTGCGATTCGTCTTACTGATCTTAAGCCAAACTGTGATTCGGCATGCAAATCTCGAGCCAAACTGCAAAATGTCTCGTAGTTCGTGATCTAATCTGCGAGTCGTCCCGAAGATCGCAAGGCAACCTGCGATCTGTCTCACTGATCTTGAGCTAAACTGTGATTCGTCATGCAAATCTCAAGCCAAACAGCTTGATTTCTCGTAAATTGCGATCCAAACTGAAATTCATTTTGAAGATTGCGAACCAGCTGCAAGTCGTTTCGCAGATTTTGGTATAAACTGCAAAATGTCTCGAAGATCGTGAACCAAACTACGAGACGTATCGTAGATCGCGTTCCAGACTGCAAACAGTCTAAAATATCGCGAGATAGACAACGAATCAGCTGGCAAAACGTAACCCAAAATAGAGGTCGTAGACGGAAAGAAGATCACAGATTGATAAATATTAGGTTGCGCCAGGGTAAGTTTTTTTTAAGTATGAATTTTTATCAATTTCAAGTAAAAGAACAAAAAATGAAAATAGTTTTAAAAATCTCCTTGGAGAGGTATCCTTTTAATTAATTTTCTTTCAATTAAAGAAAGCATGTTTAAAACCAAATAGCAATTTATATATCTTTCTTTCATGCAAATTTATTTCCATGTAAATTTCATGTATTTTTTTCGTGGTGCTTTGAAAAATTTCTAAGTTGCGAAATAATAATAAATCCCAATATCCCTAAAATTTAAATATTTGAAAAATGTGCGTATGTTATTGAAAACCAAAAACGCGTTTCTTCCAGATTTTGCAAAAATTCTAAATTTTGCACAAAAAAAATCCTGCCCGTGAAAGCTTTCCTAAAATTTTCGAGTAAATAGAAATTTTGTTTCAATTTCAAAAATTTTAATTTTTAATAACAGCTAATAAACAGAAAATATAGTTCAAATAAAACAAGAGTTTTTAAGCAAACATTTTTTTTGATTGAGCAACATTTTTGGGTTATTGAATTTCAATCATAGAAAAACTTGAAAATCGAACTAGCCTATGTCATTTATTCCAAAATGTAGACAAATGGAAATTCCACGGAGTAGGATTTTTGATGTGTGAGCAATAGAAACATTCCTAATATACAAGATAAATTAATTTAGTTTGTATATTATAAACGTTTATATTTCCGCTTGAACAAAATATGTATATGCATACATGATTCAAAACAATTTAATTAATTCATTTAAAATTATAGGATAATAATCGGCTAAATTAGAATAATATAGATGAAAAAATTGAAGGTTAATTTCACGCAATTTAGAATAAAGGGAAATATTAATGAAGAATTAAACAAAACAATGTATAAAAGAGATTTTATATATGGCTTATCAATTTTTTTTCTTTTTGAATTTTCTGGTATTTTCTCAAATAATGTACCAAAGATTAAAATACTTTTTTAAAAGATGCAGATAGATCTGCTTTCGAAATCCACCCATAGAAAAAAATACGAACTATCTCAATTAATTGCGTTCACTCTCTTTTTTAAACGTAAAAACTCCCGGTAGAATTTCAGCGAAAATTTTTTCTTTAAAGCTTGATAGAGTCCAATGCCTGGGGCAGAAATGTATTTACATTTTACATGTCGCAGTTACGACAATAACTATCCTCTCCATATCAATCAAATTGAATTGCATGGTTCGCAAATGAAAAGCGAGACCCATTTTTCATTATTGCAAAAAATTGTATTTTATCAAATTAAATGAAAAAGAAAACACAATTTGAAAATGAAATGTTTCAGTAATTATTATTGAAAGACAACTTTTTCGTTTATTTAGAAATGAAAATAAAACATGTAGCAACTTTCATATAGCATTGTCGTTCCTTTAAATTATATTCTGCAATTCATAAATAATCATTATGATTTTTTAAATAGAAAACTAAATAAATTTAATCTATGTTTCAATTACGACTCGAAATTGTATTTTATTAATTGTGCGCTATGAGAGCGAATCGTTTTTCGATTAGTAAATAAATTAATTTTAAATATTAAATAAAAAGCTTAAATAACTATTTTTTCAAGTCACTTTATTTTTAAGATTATAAATCAGGAGATTAATTTTATTGTGGGCTGAAATTTAACGCAAAAGAGAATAATTTAATTATTTTAATCAAAAATATCTAAAAATTGATAAAAAAAGTTGCAATTATCAACAAAACACAAAAATTTTAAGAAAATGTGAGCACCTTTAACTAAAACAGATTACATTTTTACGAGAAAGGTGAATTTGACACAAAGTGAATTATTTTATGCCAAACAAGACGAGTTTTGAATACAATAGTTTCATTTTAAACCAAAAAAGATCAATTCCCAACAAAATGTCTGATTGTTGATATTTAATCTAAAAATTATTTTTATTTTGAATCAAAAAGAATTAAATTGTAAATAAAAACAATTGTTCAGCCAAGTAATTGTATTTTCAACCAATAAAGATTTTTCAAATAACAAAGTAAAAAAAATGACTCCTACATTATAATTTGAAGGGAAAAATCATTTTTCATACAAAATAAAAATTTAAACTAGTTGAATTTCTTAACGAAAAAGACACTTTTTAACAATGCAGTAGAATTTTCAATAAAATAATTCAAGTTCAACATAATAGGAGAATGTTTGTTACAATAGCTGAATTGTTGACATAAAATATAAAATTTTAAACTAGAAAGAAAAGCTTCTCATAAGAAAAATAATTTCTCAATCAACAATGCAGTCGTTAAATTTTTATATAAAAAAATTTATTTTGAACGAAACAGTTTATTTGCAATGAAATAGTTAAAATATCAACTAAAAAGATGAATTTCCAATTACAAAACAACTTTGAACCAAGCAGTAAATTGTTAAACAAAAATCAATTAATTTTTTTTAAAACATAAAATAAATAATAGTTAAACAAAACGATTTTAATATTAAATCAAAAACGGTTGAATCTAACAAAAAAGAAAAAGAATGTTCAACAAAATAATTAAATCCACAAACAAAACATAATTTTTTATTACTAAAATGTTTTGCTTTTAACCAAAAAGAAAGAGTTTTAACCAGGAAAAATAATTTTTCAGTGAAGAAAATAAATTCCCAAAAAAAAAAATTTGTTTATCAAAGTGGTTTAATTTTCTAAGAAAGAGGTACATTTTTAAACTAAAATTCCTGTAATTAATTTCAACATTTAACCAAAAAGTTAAAGTTTTAACTGAAAAGATGATTTTATTGTCAAGAAGATTAATTTTGTGCAGAAAATATTTTACGAACAATGACAAAGTTAATTTTTTAGTGAAATAATTTAATTTTTAGCAAAAATTATATGATTTTTCAACAATCTAGTTACTTTCTCAACGAAAGAGAAAAATTTAAAACGAAGAAAATGAATTCTTGTGAAAGTTATTTAACTTGGAAACAAGTATTTAAATTCTTTACCAAAAAGATAACTGTCAATAAAATAATGCTATTTTCAATAAAATAAACAAATTGCTTTTTCATTTTCTCACTATCTTGAAAATAAAGTTATTATAGTACTCTAAAAATAATGATTAGTTGAGCCAACTATTTAGTCAGTAAAAAATGGTACTGTGACTTTATTAGTTGATAATATTATTTTATTAGTTGGCGCAACAATTACATTAGTTACAGCGACTATTCAGTTAGTAACCGCAACTAATTAAATAGTTGTCCCAACTAACAAAATAGAAATGCCATAACTTACAAATTAAATAGTTGCGCCAACTAACCATTTTTTTATTGTATACGTATAAAATTAGCTTCCTCTATATTACCATCATTTTAAACAATCTAATTAAAATGCTTAAACCTATTTTTAAGGCAAATTTTCATTTTTGATTACTTGTCTTACATTTTTCTGTATTAAGTTACTTTTTCATTTTACTTGCTGTATTTGCTAATTTGCACACCGTATGTCAACTTTTTATATTTAAATATTGAACAAGTAAGATAAAATTATGATTTTGCTAAAAAATATGTTAAAAATTTTTCATTAAATGATGTACAACGAACGTAATGTAAAAGGAAATAATTATATATGTATAAAAACTTATTACACTCATTTTGAAAACATGCAGACAATAAAAGCATAAAGAAACAAACGGAAAATACGAAATTCAAGTAGTGGACTAATTTATATACAATTTTGTAATTTTTTTTTGACAAAATTCGAAAATAATATTTTTTTTCTTGTGAAGTAAATCTCCTTCTTGTGACGCTCCCTTCTAAACTTTATTTGAAAATGCTAATTATTTCTGTCTTTACTAATGGAAATTGAAATCAGCTATTTAGTGTGAGAATTGTAGATTCCATCCCATTAGTATAAAACATTGAAGACTACTTAGTGACAGGTGCAATTAAATGCCTATACTCGTGTGCCATTTTAGGAACGGATTCCAGTGTGCAGCTTCCGGGACATCGATTCGGGACTACCCTGTGAAAGCTGATCCCCTTTGATCGATGAGCCTTCTATCCACGAGGGAAGGAAAGCATTGTTATTTTGTTAATATGTTATTTAACGTCAGATTGAACTTCTGAGCGACTTCTGAACACTTTGTCTAATTTCCTATCTTTCATGGAAAGAACTTATATTAGGGTCAGCCGAAAAGACTGAAAATTATTAGATTTATTGACAAAAGTACTGAAAAGTTTATTAATGCCATCACAAGTAAATATCATACAAATAAAAATTAAAAATCTCACTTTTGGGCAAGTGGATTCCAAATTTTAAACTTCTGAATGTTAAAATGAAAAAAGTAAGGAAAAAATGTTTTTCTCTTTTTCAATGCTCTTTTTAGTAAACTGAAGAAATAATTACATATTTTTTAGTTTAAAACATTTTTTTTAATTTTCAAGTAAAATCATTTTTTGACAAATAAGCAGGCCGTGCTTGTACATTCTCATCGCACGCTGTGATGCTGCGGCCTTTTGAAAATTAAAGGTCAAAGCATCGACAACTTTCATTGGGTGATAGTGAATTCTCTTTTGTTAAATCTCCTCGGGCTTTAACAAACACATTCTCATCACGCATTACGTTTACTTAAGTGAAAAATTTTCTATATTGAGTTAACTCTATCATAAAAAATGTATATTACTTATATTTATTTGTGTACTTTGGCCTGGGACTGCTTATTCAGATATTGCAAAATAATTTACAAATTTTATTTATCATGATTACTTTAATATTTGTTTTTTATTTTGCATTTAATTTTATTCTCAGCTAACCTGAAAACATGTAATATTTCCATACATTTATGATATTACAATTAAGAATATGTATAATAATTTTTTTAAATGTGTGAATCCTATAAAACTTTTTTTTTAATTAAGAATTTATTTTAGCTTGTGTCATTTTACTAAAAGTTAATTTGAATACTTTTAAAGTTGTTTTTATGATATACCCATAAAATATGTATTCCATCAGAAAACTGAATCAGGCTAAAAGACTTTTTTAAAGTTTTCTTTGTTCGTTGTGTTGTTTTTCTAGAAATTTAATGTTTCTTATTGTTAATTTTATTTTTTACCATTGAAATGTAAACTATGCATTGCATTAAAATATGATTGATGACAAAGTTTTAGTTATTTGTATGGTGAAAAAACGGTTGTAAATTAATTAATTTCATATCTTTTATGTTTTGTCAAAAAATTCAATTTTTTCTTATTCGTTTCAGAGAAAATTGCAAGCAAAACAACGCGCGATATGTAAAAAGTCACGAGAATAAAAACGTTGATTTTTAAAAGTCCTAAAAAGCTATTGTTAGAATTTTTTTTTTTTTTTATGAAAAATCGTAAATTAACATTTTGATCCTAAAAAGTAATGAAAAATGGAACATTTTATCTTGCCAGCGAACTATGCAAAGTAAGAAAAAATATAAATTTAAAAAAATGATGTCCCTAAGAAGGATATGCAAATTGACTTCTGAACTCTTTTATAGGACACACTTTTTTTTCTCGTAAAAAACTAAATTAAAATTCAAAGATCAAAATTTTTAAACCAACGACGCAAGTTATGGAAAAAAATTAATAGACAAAAAAGCCGTTCATCCAAACAAGAGCTATAGATTTGTAATTAATACTTTTTTGATAGGACATATATTTTTGGTATAAATAATAAAAACATTTAATTTAAGATAAAGGATACAAGGTAGAAAAAGAAATGAATTCATAAAAGTTCTTCACCCAAAAAATATCTACAAATTTGTTAATCGTGAAAAATAAGTTAAGAAATAAGAATAAATAAAAATTTGTTATAAAAACAAAAAATGAGACAAAAAAATGAAAAAAAAGACAGTTGATACAAAATTGTTTTTACTTTTGAGGCTCTAAAATAATTTGCTAAGGTGCAATTCAATCGCATAATTTCTTCAAAAGTTAACGTATTTACAGACTTCAAAGACGACAATGATAAAAAAAGAGAGGGAAACCGAAGTGAAATCAAATTTTTCTCAATCACTGATTCCAAAGCGTCGAGATTTGATGAAATTCATCAAACTCAATTTTCGCATAAAACCAATACCTTCTCATTGACACGAGAATGTAAAAATCTATTTTAATTATGAAGAATTAAAAAAAGAAATTGATCGTTTCTACGAATTCCGCGTACATGGATTTTTACAATATTTGTCTAAAAATCACCTATTTTTTAGGATCAATGAAAAAAGAGAAAAAGATGATTGTTTTAATTTTAAAAATATGTACGTGTTTCCTTACTTCAGAAAATAGAGCATGAAAAATAAAAAAATTAGTATAGTCCATTTTTTTTATTTTCTCCATCTATAGTTATTCGCTTCCTTTATGTAAAATTGTTTTCCATGTAGAAAAAATAAAATATTTCCAATGCATTTGCCCAATTGTGAGACGATTTTTTAAAATAAAATTTGTTAGAATACTCACAAAGAAACTTTTTATTGCCATTACCAGTAAATCTAATCTGTTTGAGTTTTTTCAGATCGAACCTCTTGATTTGCCAAAAAGATTGACAGAAAGTTCTTCTTTCTTTATTTATTATTTAGGAATTAAAATCCGTGAAAGTAGTGGTTTAGTTACCCCCGAATCCCATTGAAAATTAGCAACCATTGAATTAAGAAATTATCAAGAGCCTCAAAGTTAATTACCAAAAGAAAATCATAAACAGATTGCTTATGCCATCGGATGCGAAAAAAGCGGTGCCAGATTTTAATTTATTTGATGTCAATTCTGATTCAAAGAAAGCTTTGAATGATGTCAAAAGAAGAGGTCGAAAATTTTACGGGTGGTATTTCTGAACAGTTGACTCATCTACAAAGGAGGTTGGAATTCTCAGATGAAAACTTTGAGAATTTTGTTTATGTGGACACTAATTTAATAATCGCTACAGAATATGCTGAGAGTAAGATTTTTATAATTGAGACACCGGATTCTATAACCACGCATAAAATTTGCCTAGCCGCTTCAGACCGCTCGAGTTGGTCCCTGATGACTTGAAAATCAGTTTTCGAAATTTTAACTTTTCAAAACATCAATTTGTAGAAAATTTCAAGGCGCATCTTTTTTCTCTCGCCAAAAAGTTGTACCTTTTACCGTTTTTGTACAAAATTAAAAAAAAAACTAATTTTTCAGACCAGCAAATTTACTAAATATTTTCGTTTTAACTCGCTCCAAAAAATAAAGTTCTTTATACTTTAAGATAAAAATTTAATACACTGTCCCTCAAACTGGTTTTAAGATAATGTGAAATTTAAAATTCATTAATTTTGTTAAATAAGAAAGTCATAGTTTTATTTGGCAAACAGTATCAAAATAACGTTAGACAATTTTCAAACGTTTCGTTTATCGAGGGAATTTTGAGTAAGCCCAAGCTTCCAGCAATTAAAATGCTTAGTATATAATTAAGTTTTCTGATAAGCTTTACCCTAATTGAATTATTCATTGACAAAATAGGAGCATTTTAATAGCATTGATCGAGTGCGTGATAGGTGACAAGTTCGGACTGGAATTATTTAATCTATTCATTAAGAAAAGTATATCTCACAACTTAAATTTTAAAACAAAATAATTTTTTAAACGAAAAGATCAATTTTCTACTAAAATAAATAAGTTTTTAACTGAAATTATAAATTTTCAACAAAAAAGTTTATTTTCATCCAAAAAGTTTAATTCTCTACCAATAACTTATTTTTTTCTTAGCAATTTTGTATAACTTCATTTTACTGATTTTTATTCAAACTAAACTTGTTAGTAATTATACTAATAATGAGATAAAAATGGTTTAGAACATATTAAATACTTTTTGAAAAAACAGCATGAATAGAGTTCGTAGACAATCTTATAAAGAAGATAATAAACTGCTACAGTATTATAGACATTAAATAAACATTACGGCTAATTTATGAAGATAAAATAAAACGGAAAACTTAGATGAACTATTTTCAAATAAATAATTACCTCTCAAACTATTCCTTCTACAGTTGATTTATATCTCGTTTCCAAAATTTGTTAGACTTAGCAATTTGACTACCTTTTTTGATTTCATAAATCAAGTTAAAGATTGAGTAATGTGCTTGTCGACTTTATACTAAAAACATCTTTAATATTTTAAATATATTACTCAATACAAAAATCCTGTTTACTTTATTTCTTCCAGTTTACAGTTGTATGCATATAAAATATGCCCTAAATTTTACTAATGGAAATTTTGACGAAATAAAAGTAATAAAAAAATAATTTTCCAAGTCAATAATTTATTTTTTATTCACTTTCATAAGTATTGGAAATTTTATCTTTTTAAAGGAACTGTACGTACAAATACTTTGTGTTTCTTTACTTTGCTAATATTATTAGCCCTATTTTCTTTGCTTCTATTTATTTTTCTATCTCCAGTTAGAGTTTCTAGCAAACTCAACATTAACTTTTTTAGTTATTCATTTTCAATATTTATGGATTTATTTGTTTAGGAACCAAATACAATATTTTAGGTTTATTGACCAGGGAATATTTAATTATTAATTTTAGATGTTAATTTTGAAGGTCTACTGGTCTATCAATATTATTAAAATATTGATAAATCTTAAGGTTGTGAAAAAATGTCTCTATCTCCGCTGGGATCTGAACTCAGGACCTTCAGATTTCCGGTCTGATGCTCTTACCAACTGAGCTACGAAGAGACGAGAACATTTTCTTTACAACCTCTTTTTTTCACAAACTTAAGATTTATCAATATTTTAATAATATTGATATAGACCAGCAGACAAACAAAATCTAAAATTAATAATTAAATATTCCCTGGTCAATAAACCTAAAATGAACTATTAAAAAATATGAGTTCTTGTATAGAAAGAGAAAAATCCTACAAGGAGCTTGTGAAGAAAATTTTCTCGTCTCTCCGTAGCTCACTTGGTAAGAGCATCAGACCGGAAATCTGAAGGTCCTGGGTTCAGATCCCAGCGGAGATAGAGACATTTTTTTCACAACCTTAAGATTTATCAATATTTTAATAGTATTGATATAGACGAGTAGACAAGCAAAATTAACATCTAAAATTAATAACCAAATACACTGTTCTCTAAATTTTAAGAGATGCTCCGAAGTTATCGCCCCTCACGTGCTCGATCAATGCTATTTGAATTCTCCAATCTTGTTTTCGAGTAATTCAATTGGGGTAAAACTTGTCAGAAAACTTAATTATATCCTACAAAGCAGTTCTTTTGCTGGAAGCTTGGGCTTGCTCAAAATTCTCTCGATAAACGAAGCGTTTGAAAATTGTCTAACGTTATTTTGATATTAATTGCCAAAAAAATGTATAACTTTCTTATTTCACAAAATAAACCAATTTTAAATCGCACATTGTCTTGAAAACAGTTTAAAGGACAGTGTATTAATTTTTTATCCGACAATATAAAGAACTTTGTCTTTCGGAGCAAGTTGAAGTGAAAATATGGAGTAAATTTCCTGGTCTGAAAAATGAAGTTTTTTTATTTTTTATTGAAACGGTAAAAGATAAAACTTTTGTCTGAGAGAGAAAAGATGCGCCTTGAAATTTTCTACAAAGTGGTGTGTTAAAAAGCTAAACGTTCGAAAACTGATTTTCATGTAATCAGGGGCCAACTGGAACGGCCTGATGCGGCTAGGAAAATTTTATGCGTGCTTGTAGAATCCGGAGTCTCAATTTAAAGAAACGAAAAGTTTAAAATGGATTTCGAGAATGATGCCGAGGAGCAGGATGTAACATCATCATCAAAATTGAGAGACGCTTAATTTAGTTTCACAATTTCTTGTAAGTTTGTTTCTGAACAAAATGATGTATTGGACACTATCTTTTTTACTTAAAAAAAAACTAACTTTTTTTCATTAATCTTGTATTTGCATCATATGAATCAGCTCTTTTTGAGACCAGTTTATTTTAGGCAGAAGGATCACCTCTCGTTCTTTTCATATATCTTCATACCAGGTATTAATTTAATTCGACACAACCATACTTTTTTCTCTTTCTGATTTTAGTAATGTATCAAAATTTTTACACTTAGTAAAGCTTTTTTAGGCATCAAATTTGCGAATATTATGGGCGTTTATATTTTTATGTTTATGTCGATAATTCGAATTTTTTTTCGGCCCCGAATCCGTTTTCTTTTTCTCTTTGTTATCAAACTTTCAATTAGATTCTGTAAATATTTTTCCCTATGCATTGCACTGGAAACCTTAAAATGCTCTTAAATTTATTCAGAGGGCCGAATTTCTCCCTCCATATATTGGATTCGATTCCCAATGGGGAGATTCCAGTCTTCATTGAACATGAGATTGAACTCGCGGGCGGCAACTCTACGCACCAAGTGCAATGATCCCTTCAAAGTTTCGTACTCCATTTTCCCTCTGCTTTTCCGCCCTATTCTGAACAAGCGCAGTATTCAAAATAAACAATTCCTTGCTGTGTGTTATAATTAATGAATAACACAGCAACAACATAGGGATGAATGTGGTTGCAGGTGGAATTATAATGGTGATCACTTTACCTTGGTTCAGATACAAATATCTTTGAAACTTGATGTTATAAATAACAAGTTGTTTTTTTTGCATTTCCAACCTCGAATCTTCGGGACATCGTACCTAGAGTGATCGGCACATCGTATCTACATCACAGGTCAACATGACCTTTAGCTATGAAGATAATTAGGAAATTAGCTTCTGGCAGTCTATCTTTCAAACAATCATTCATTTTTGTTGCAGGTTAATATTATCCATCTCTTTTCTTTCTGTAAAATAATCAAAACTTAAAACGGCAATCGGAAGTTTTGTGGTTCGATCCCCAGTGGAGCGAAGTGGCAAGATCTTTTTTCAGAAAAATATAATTTCAAAATTGTATAAATAGAAATGACGTTAAGTATTTTCCTGTTATTTGAAGCGTTAACCTGATCAATAGTTTGAGTTTCTATTTTCACAGATTGCGGAATGACATCTACACTGATTGATAATAACTACATCTGATGATAATACAGATTCATTAAAATTACTCGTATCATAAATTTAAAACTGGACCTGAGATAGCCTATATTTTTGAAAAAGGATTCTTCTTTCGATCTCTTTTAAGTATTTTCTGTTATTTGAAGAGTTAACCTGATCAATAGTTTTAGTTTCTATCTTTACAGATTGCGGGATAATATCTAGACTGATCGAGAGTAACTACATCTGATGATAATACAGATACCATTAAATTACTCGTACAATAAATTTAAAACTTGGCCTGAAATAGCTTATATTTTTGAAAAAGTATTCTTCTTTTGATTTCTGTAATATCTTAATTGAAAAATCAACCAGCCGGTAGTTGGAAGTACTGTTGTTCGATTCATAGAGGAGCGATGTGATAAGATCTTTTTTCAGAAAAATCTAATTTAAAAGTCTTTAAAATGTATTATACAACTAGTCAGAGATAATGTTAAGTATTTTCTGTCATTTAAAGAGTGAACCTAATCGATACTTATAATTTATATTTACACAGATTGTAAAGTGATGTCTACACTGATCGACAGTAACTCCATCTGATGATAATACAGATTCCTTTCAATTACTCGTATCATAAATGTAAACCTTGGCCTGAGTTAGGCTATATTTTTGAAAAAGGATTCTTCTTTCGATCTCTTTAAAATCCTAATTGGAAAATCAATCAGCCGGCAATCGGAAGTTCTGTGGTTCCATTCCCAGTGGAGCGAGGTAAGCAGATCTTTTTTAAGAAAAATTAAATTAAAAAAATTTAGAACTAATATCCTTTACATATCATTCTTAACTACAGACAGGAGCCGTAGGAGATTTAAGGATCCCAATGGAAATGAAAGTACGCTGCCAAAATTAAAGATGGCGCTTTTTCTTTGATTCCTCTTCCAGAATTTATTTTTACTTTCTCGGCGTGGAAGGTAGAGGGTTCAGTGCCTTCATTGTGCGTTGTTGTGAAGTGACAATTATAAGTGAAGCGCATGGGGTCATAAGTACCCCACAGGCCTCTACGCGCATAAATTTTGTACAGAAGAGTTTCTTTCATTTTTTTGTTACAATTTTTTTCTTATTAAAATTTCAAAAATCATTCAGTACTATGTTTCAAAACATATTCGCACCTATAATTTTGCAATTTCATGGATCTTTTGACAAAAAAGTTTCAAATATTCTGTGAAAGATACCGCCGAACTATTTCTATGGTCTCTCATTTAATAATGAATGAAAATGGCTTTTCTTCTTTTTAATTAAATTTTTGTTTTTTGAAATTTTTAAAGTTGAACTCGAAAATAACCTTAAATTTTAGAAAGAACAGAATATTGGCCAATGCAGCTTGACTATACAGTTTTTAAATCGAATAATTAGAAAAAAAAGCTTTTTTCCAAAAATCTTATTTCTCCGTATTGTTTAGTGTTTGAGTTAGTTACATTTTTAACAGAGAGATATTTTTAAACGAAGCAAAAAGGCGACATTCAACCAAAAAGTAGAATTAGCGACCGAAAAAATGAATTTTCAAAAAGAATATTAGTTTTCCTACCAAAAAGACAAATTTTTTAACAAAAGACGTAATTTTTTCAGGAATTGGTTAAGTTTGCAAACAGAGAAAATAAATTTTAAAACAAATAGCCTAATTTTCAATCACAAAGGTGAATTTTTCACCATCAAAATAATCCATTAACAAAGACGAATGTTCAGCAAAATACAAAAATTTTCACAAAAAGTTTTAAATCCTAGACCAAAAAAGGTTCATTTTCTACAAAACAGTTTAATTGTAAATCCAAAAATATGAATTTTTAACTTAAATGGTACATCTTTGAACAAGATAAAAGAATTTTTCGATAAACCGTTCAAATTTACTCAAAATTGTTCATTTTTCAACAAAAAAACCTGTTTTGAACAAAAAAGTTGACACCTCAGCCAAAAACTATTCATTTTTGAACACACAGTGGCTTTTTGGCAAAAAAAATAAAAATTCGGATGTTTTTGCTTTTATATAATTATTAAATGCTATCAATGCTATAGATTCTATTATTAAAAATAAATGAATAAGAAATCAAAAAATTAAATCTTTAAACAAAGAAAGCAACTCTAATCTTAACAAAAAAGAATCAATGTTCAAGAGAGATGAATAATTTTCTATAAATAAAAACAAGTTTTTCAATAAAATACAGAATTTAATAGCCTGATTGTTTAATATTGAAATAAAAAAAATCAATTATGAATTGTTAAAACTATCAACTCTAAACTAAAGACTGATCATTACATTCTAAACCGAAAAGATGAATTGTCAACAAAATAATTGAATCCTTAACCAAAGCAGATTAAAATGTTACTAAAAAATTGTATTTTCAACAAAAATGATCATTTTTAATTAAAAAGGTTAATTTTCTAACAAAAAAGAAAAATTTTCAACACAAAAGTTACATTATTCAACAACAGAGATGGATTTTGAACGCGAATGATGAATCCTTAAGAACGAATTTCCAATAAAAAAGCTTAGCGTTCAACACAAAATGTGTTTTTTATGCAAAAAGATGAATTTTATAAAAATTTATTAGTTAAATTTTCAACAAACGTGTAGAATTTTCAGAGAAACAAGAGGAATTTCGAATAAAAAATCTAGTGGTAGACCTTTAAAGCGAAAATAGTTGAATTCAATTATTGGATTCTACTAATCTACGTTACATTCAAACAAAAAAGCAAGAAAAAGGGGAAATTTCTTGAAAACTGGAAATCAAGAAAGAAATATTTTAAAAAGTGGGGTAAAAGGACAATCGGGGTCAGAAATGTGTTAGTGACTATAAGTGAGAATTCACTAGTTCACTGGCTTCTCAGTAACAGTAGTCATCTGGACGAACGCCTTAACTGGAAGTTCATATCTCTATTGAAAAATTTGACGTAGGATATGACATCGGCAATGATGCCGAAATCTACGCAGGAAACGAGGTCGAAAAGTGCACCCTAGACGTCATCGGAAACGACACCAGAAACGACGCCAGAAACAAGCTCGGGATTTCGGGCCGAATACGAAAACGTTTCCTGCATCGCTTACGACTTCGGTTACGGTGTGAATTTTTTTTTAATGTATACTTGTATCTATAATAGCAAATAATATTATTACGGTAAAAGTATGTTGCAGAGAACGATAAGCGCTAATTATTATATACAAAAGAAATATGGGTTTGAAG
>JAAAKG020023933.1:0-45224 GCA_010014905.2 Druon quercuslanigerum | reverse complement strand
AGTGCGAGGCGGGAATCGAACCCGCAAGCCGACAGAGTAGGTCCAAAGCCTGCGCTTTAGCCCCCACGACCATCGTCTCACTCAGTCCTTTAATTATCTTATTCCTTATATCAACGGGGGGAATGATGATTTTTCTTGAGGAAATTACTAGTGAAGGGTCGGCACCAATAAAATGCTGTTTAATCGTTTTTTGTACTAATTCCCAGGAAATGTCAAGACTGTTTCCCGTATTCAGAATTCGTACACTTTGTACCTTTAGGGCTTCCATTGCCTTTCGGAAAACTGAAATCATAGCCTTTTGGAGAGCGGTTATCCACAGAAATTTAAGAATACCAGGTACAATGTTTTCAAAGCTTGCATCTGATGCGACACAAAACTTGAAGTATCCTTCTCTAAAGCAAACTTCGATGCAGACCCAACCCTCACCATCGTTGTAAATTCGGCACAAGCGAAGACGTTCAAAATCGTAATCGCTGAAAAGTTGGACCAATTTCGTCAGAAGCGGTCCTTAAACTTAAGCACGTGCGAGATTATGTCGGGTTTACAACCAAAGTCCCTGTCTACATAGTTATGTTTAATAAATAAAATTGATTTGTTTAATTCACAAATCGTTACTTGCTATTTCTTGATCGGAAATATTTATAATTATAATTTAATGAAGTTCGCATTTGACGCGGCAGATTTCAATAGGCTCTAATTATCTATCAGAAAACTCTTTGATGAGATCGAGTCCGCATTAGACATTGTCCCGAATATTTAAACTGTGGGTACTTTTATTTTTCAATTTTTTTATACTACAATTTTTATTAAAATAAAAACGTGAGCATTATTTAATAATATCTTACACTCTATACCCAAAAAAGACCACGTTTTACATGGATGACCCATTCAAATTTGCTAACAGTTTTAAAAATACAGTTTTGAGGAATGGAGTTATTTTTATTTCACCTGATCTTATCAATCGCTTTCAAATTTTATATAACTATTTAATTCTTTAATATTTCGCAAGCAGCGAGAAGATCAGCTAACAATTAAATTTGTTTAATGAATCAGTTCTAACAAATAACCAACCAAATGAAGATCAAACAAAGTAAGATAAAACCGTATTTGTTAAATTTTAAAGTTAAAGCAACCAACTAACCCTTTTATGCCGTCAACTATCTAAAAATATTGTGCCAAATATTTGAAACACAAAATTTTTCAATTATTCTTTAATTATTTTCTCTATAACACTTCCACTATCCGCTGATTTAATTTCTTCCCTCTTTACTTATTACGAACTAGCTACTATTCAATTTCTATTTTATAACCTAGTATTTTCTGAATCTTTTTTTCTTATATTTTTCTTTTTAACTTTTTTATGATCCAAACTTAAATTTTCATTGTAGCTGAATACTTGAAACTCTATTCTCTATTTTCAGTTTTATTAAACCTTTCACTATCTCCGTTATGACCCATTTCTCATCCTTTAACTTTGACCCTTTACCTCTTTAACTTTTAACATACCTAGCAGAATCAGGCATAAAATAACGGCGCGAAAATTAAATTTTGCGACTTTATTTTACGCAGGATGTTGTTCATGTGTATGGATTATGAAATGGCTTTTCGCAAGAGAAGCATACAAGTTGTTTTCAGGTTTTAGAAAATATTAGAATTGGTGCAAATCATATTTTTAAAGAACAAATTTAGGTCAAATGTTAATTGTAAAGTACTTTAAGTTATGCAATATAAATATCTAAGCATACTTTTGCGCGGTCAAATGAAATTTTGTGAAATTAATATTTGGAAATGCTGAGGATTCTTCATGAGCCTTAGCCAGGTGCACCTTTTTGTAATAAACTAGTCAATTTTTAGCTTCTTCGTGCTACTCTGTATAGTTTTACATATTTGAAATCTGACAATTTTGGCAAAAAGATGTCTTATATTGGCCTCAGGGGAATTTTTAAATAAAAAATATGTTTACTTTTTAATCGGTTCTTCAAACTTAAATGTTGCTGCAATGATTAAGAAGAAAAAATTCTTTCTTCAAATAAGTAAAATATTTCAAAAATTAGTTTGAATATTGATTAAAAAAATCGTATCATTCAGAAAGAAGTTTGTGAAATCTGCTTTGTTTGAGGTAAACGTAAAGTTAAACAAGATAAATACAGCTCATTCCAATTTTTTATTAAAATTTAGCACGTGTATCAGAATAGATAATCATGCCTATTTTTATGTAATATTTTTCGCAGACAATGCTAACCTACTAAGTAAGGACAAAATGTCAATTATGAGAACTAAAAATAGGTGAATATATTATGTGTATTACAGGATTATTTTTTTCTTGATACAAAATTTTATCGCAACAAAATGGGCCAAAAAATCGTGCATACATTAGGATTCTATAAAAACTTTATTTTTCCCTAGCATTCAAAATGCAACACTCAACGAGATACTTCTAAGCTAAATGTGGGACTAACTCAGCGTAACGCATATCACTTCTTTCGAACTGTACAAAAAAGCGATTATTTAGAGGATCATTTCTCAATATTGGTTCCGTCAATTTGGCAATGCCGTCATGAATTGGAAGTTTCACTCTTCCAAGTTGAAAATGAAGATCGGACCTAGGACCTAATAACGGGACCAAAGATTCATTTCTGATTTTACCAACGATGTAATTATCTAATATTCCAACAAGATGAAATCTATCTTCTAAAGGCCTAATGATGCGTTGAGAAGTTTGGAAATAATAAACATTGTACATTTGGATCGGAAAAGAATGAACTGCGTTGTCTTTATGTGGCCAACCTGATCCTGCAAAAAAAAAGATTTCGGTAGGATATGTAATATGGTAAATATTATTCAAGTACGTTAAACCCATATCTTGGCTATTTTTTGAATAAAGAACACCAATTTGCCTGCTGGGTGAAAAAAGACATTCATGGTTCAAGATAATGCACAAACGACGAGCTTAAGTTTGATTATTTAAAATTTTTTTTAATAATAAACAAATATATGGAAAAATGTCTTCTTTTAAGATTTTATTGAATGAGGTCAGGGGGAGTAGGGGAACTGAACGGAAATGAGGGACTTGGACGCAGGGTGAGTCAGGCATCCATGGGGTGGATACGTGAAGAGATTTCAGAAAGGGAAATATAGGAGAAATGAGGGAACGAAGATCAGGGAACAGAAAAAAAGAAGTTATTAGCTGAGGAGGCGACGAGAGGAAAAAGTAGAGGAGGGATGTGTTTACGAAGTGAGTTGCGAAATGGATAGTGAAAGATGGTGAGAGTAGGGGAATTTAGAGTAGGTCTGCGAAGAAAATGATGACAGATGGTGGTTAAGATAAGTTAAGTAACAAAGGGACACAGCAGGTAAATACAGAACAGGAAAATAGGAACATTGATGAGAGGAGTGCTAGGGGAAGGAGGTTAAGTGCAGAGCAAGAGTGAGTTTAAGGGAGGAGTAGTAGGCATTTTCATATTATTCACAAGCATCAGGAAGGTCAAAGATAAAGAATAGCCTATTTTATGCTGTTTTCAACCAAAAAAATTGTTTTCTTCCACTTTGCGACAAACAAAAGAAAAACAAAAGTAAAGATGTTCAAAATAACTTGCTGCTGGCAATTCAGGGCCGGAGGGAGAATGGTGAAAAAGAGGAGTTCATATGTGGGGAAGTATTATAGGAAGTATGGGAAGTAGTGTGCGTAAGGGAGTGGAACGATGGAGTTTGGATAGGAAGAAGAACAATAAGAGGGGGTAGGAACTAGTGAAAGGGCAGTGAGGAGGGAAAGGTTTAACAGTGTAGAAGGAGGAGAAGTGGAGAAAAGTATAGGGTAAAAAGTACACATGTGGGATATCAGGGTTGAAAATATTGTATAGGACAGAATTAGGTAGGATAGAACATTAGAGATAGGAATAGTAATAGGTTTAGGTTATTAGTATATGTGGGAGGAGATCTCAGTAAGTGAATGTGAATGATGAGATTGGAAAGAATCTGAAAGCATACGATGAGAGAGGACACGTGAGAGGTTATTGAGTTCTTTCCGATCTCTTTTTTAAATTGAAGTTGTGAGCAGAGTATGAGGATGGGAGTCTAGGCGGTAAGTAGGGTTGTGAGGGCTGAATTCGGAAATTAAAAATTAATTTTTCACGTATTTGTGATGTAGGATTTCGCTATATAGGGAAAGTAAGATTAGGTTAACAAAAGATTGCGGGAGTTCCTGGTCATGAGGTTGGTAAGATGAAGCAGATCGAAGAAGAGATAACCGGGTGTAAAGAAAGGGCGAAAAAAGGGTTAAGACGAAAAATAGCAGGTAGGAAATAGAAAAATTAAAGGATGAAGGGCTAGAAGGAACGTATTTGGGAGAGGGTAAACATGTGATATGAGAAAAAGTGCCAGAGCCTAATAGTTAAAAGAAGTAGAGAATGAATAGAGGCAGGATAAGGGCAATACAGTAGAGAATCCAGAAAAAAGAGAAAGCAGGCTGAGGAAATAATATTGTCATATTTGAATATTGTGCAAGTTAGGAAAATTTAGGCTGTATGGGACAAAGACGAACAAAGTAGCAATTGTGGAGTTGGAGAACTGGGATGAAAAGTCGGGGTTAATGCGAAAAAATAGGATAAATGATAGTAAGGTTTTTTAATGGTGACGATTTGATGAGGAAAGGAAGGGACGTGCAACGAAAACTGAACGAAAGAGATAGCAGAAAGAGGATGAAAGGAAATAGGGGGCAAAGGCACGTCATCTGAATGTAAAAGTATATGAGAAAAAGTTTGTGTGGGGCGGAAAGAAGGAGGTATTGAAGGAAGTGCAGAAAAATTTGTTTCGTAGGAAGTAGGGAGTGGGGTTTGGAGGCAAAGGAGGGTAAAGGAGTGGCAAGAATGTTCTACATGAACGCAGAAGGGGTAAGGAAGAAGCGTCATGATTACTGGAGGTATACTCAGGGATTTGGTGTGGTGCATGTGGAAAAGTTGTGCGTACAGCCAAAGTTGCCAAGATGGTACAGCTGGAGGCTCCATGAGGTGGTCAGAATGAAAAGAAGAAAGTAAGGACTTGGTGTTGGAATTACAACTGCGGTTACAGAAGAATTAGAGAAAGAAGTTCATAGAGAGGGAGAGGGGGGTGATGTGCAAACAAGGGCAGTAAATATAGAAGCGGTAACGTGTTATTTTGTGATTGTATACAAGCGTTAACGAATTGCTAGAAGAGAAAGAATATAAATATGTAGCTAAGGCAAAGGTATAAGCGATAGACTATGTAGTCATACATATGAAAGGATGGGCGGAGACAGAGAGATTTGCAGTGGAAATGAAGGTACAATAAGACTTTCAGTTATTAGAATTGTGGATAAAGGGGACGAGAGAGGGAAGGCAAGGGAAAAAGAAGTGTCGTTGAAGGAGAAGATGAATTGGACGAGGGAGTTGATTGATAAGTATTAGAAACAGTTAGGGAATATATTTAGGAAGAAGAGGAAAGGAATGGTGGCAGTGGTGGTATAGAAAATGTAAAAAAATGAAAACTAAAGTTAAAACAAAGTCCTTCCAAAAAATAGAATTTTCTACGAAAATGCAGGAGTACGTAGGAATGAGAAAGAATTTCAGATTGATATATGAGAATAAGAAACAGGAAAAGAATAAAGATCTGGAATAGGATTTGAGAAGTATTAACATAGTGGCGGACGTGCGAAACATAATACAGATTCACAAAAGGAAGATTATGGAAGTAGCAGAGCGAGAGAGGGGCAGCTGAAGGGGTTGCATAACGAGGAGATACAGATGAAGATAAGGAAGTTACGTAGGGTTTACGCTTCTGAAGACGGCGTATATAGTATACGCGATAATTTTGGCAGAGAGCCTGCGAAAAGATTTTAAGGAAAAAGGAATATTGCAAGAGACGCAGCCGGACTTTAGGGCGGGTAGGAGCAGTATTGACAACATCAAAGTTCTACACCACGTAATGGACCGATAATTAGCGAAGAAGGGGGCAAAAGTGTACGACTTTTTTAAGGATCTCAAAGGTGCATTTCCTTTGGTGGATAATGGGAGGTTGTGACAGGAGGGGTGAGGAGTTTTGAAGAGCTTCTGTATGGATTGGGGGTTGAGAATAACGCTTTTTTAAATTTTCTAAGTGCATATGAAAGGTAAGCTATCGGTCAGAGTGTTAAAAGGAGTTAGTGTAGGAGGGATTAGGATAGGTTCACTCGCGTATGCATAGGCCCTAGTTCTACTAGCAAAGAGGAAGAAAACCTTAAAGAAGGTGATGAAGAGGTTAAACAGACAGCTGAATAAAAGAAGGCTTAAGGCAAATGTTGAAAAGTCCAAGGTTTGGTGGTCAGAAAAGGTTTTGGAGAAACAGGGAAGAGGTTGGTCAGATAAAGACAGAGTACGAAGGGCAAATGTAGTAATGAGAGAGGCGTGGGGACTAGAAAAGAAGTTGTTCGCAGACGATTTTAGAAAAAGAATTAAATCTTTTAATTCGCCTATGATGAGTGTCTTATTTTATGAAATTGTGAAGTGGCAATGGAAGGAAAGAGCGACGGTAAACCGGCTACAAGAGAGGCCAGTAAAGTGGAAACTTGAGGTTTTCAAGGAATACGTCTAATTACAATGCCAGGATAACTAACGGAAGAACATGGTTAGGGAAGTGGAGCGCGTAAATATGCAGATAAATTTTTGGAACAGGGTGGAAATAACCTGGATAGGAAATGTTGGTAGAGAAAGTCTAACAGGTGAGGCAGTAAGAAGACAGATGTTGTGACAGAACGATATTTTAGAAAGAATGGAGTACAGGCTGATGAGGTGAGGAGGATGCACGAGGAAGAATTCAAGGTATATGCGATGACGGATAAGGTGAGGAATCATGGAGGATTTGAATAGGTTCTGGATTTCCAGATAAACAAGAATGTGTAAATAGTGCCGAAAGGGGGGTGCAACAGTGGATCACTGGTTGGAGAACTGTGAGAACGCGGAAAGATGTGGGATAAGTATGGAGATATTGTTTTCTGAAAGGGAGGCAAAAGGGCAACAGCACGTGTGAAAAGAATGTAGGGTAAGATGGAAAAGAAGTTAAGGATGGAGCAAAAGGAGGAGAAGAAATATTTATAAATATCTGAGGAGGTAGGTGTAGAAACATGGTAAATATTTTAAATGGTGGATAAGTATTAGACATTAGCCGCGAAGGCAGAGGTGAAGCGAGAATTAGAGCGAACGGTCTTAAAAATAAGGTGTTAAAGGATAATAGTTTTTAATATTCAGCATAAAAAATATCAGTAAGAGCAATCGAAGTGTAAGCAAGTCAATTTTTTAAGGTCAGCAGAGAAAATGTTCAAAGTCTCACAAATAGATTTATTATCAAAGATTTTGTATTCTATGATGCAGATTGAATGCCGTTAAATACATAATCTCCTAAGTATAGCACCCTTTAAATTATAGATATAATAATAATTACTAATATTCTTAGGAAACACCAATAAGATGAAGCACAGGATACAAAACGTGGTCCTCATTTTCTTAACATAAACGAAACCTACTTTATGAAATGCGTAATAAGAGTGTGAACTAACAAATATTCTTCTACATATTTCATTGTATATTTAACTTATTTCACATGATTATAAATTATTTGTCTTTCGTCATGCTAATTATCTCAGAAAAAAGTCGCTAAAAAATTCAGATTTATGATAATAGTTTTGCTCACACTTCAGAGCAATAATAATTTTCTATTACGCAGTATCGCGTAATCTATTTCTATTAGTCATATTATCAACCATATTTTTTACATTCTATATCACTGTCTTTATCTCGTATTTTTAATCACTATTTCAATAAAAACCCATTTCCATATATTAATGTATATCTTCCTTTAATTATTTTTTCTATAACCCCTTCTCTATCCTCTTTTATCAAACCTTTCTTCATCTTTACATAAAAAATTGATTTTCAAAATTCGATCTCACAAAATTTTGATAAACAAATAATTATATCAGGTATTCTTGATAGAATAGATAAAGTCGTTTTATGGACTCAGTCACCTATTACTTGTAAATAAAATCAAAGTATTATGTGTGGCCACCAAATAAAAACGTTTAATTGTTTAAACTACTTTAATTAACATTTTGATAACAGTAAACAATTAATTATGGTAAATAACAACTGCCTTAACTAATTTCGATGAATACTTTCCTGTCTTTGTTTTGTCTAACTTCTACGTTTCACGCATGGGCTTTTTGAATTCTAGTAATTCCTGAAACTTTTGCCCATTCTTTTCCCTTTTTTTTCGAAAACTGCAAACTTCCTTTAGTGGAAAAAGTAATAGATTAATGTTGCTAGTGTACATCTTTATTTTTCGGACAAATGATTCGGTATCATCTATGGAATCTAGATAAGACTTCTTTAAATTAAGATTAGTTGCAAAGTGTTTCAGCAAGCCGTCAACGCCATCACAGAGATCCATTGCTAATAAAGCGTGTGCAGAATTATACTTTTTATGATTGAAAACTGAAGCAAAACTTTTAGTTTCTACACCTCGATAGCAAACAGCAGTAAATATTGATATCTAATCATTTGTCCAATAATTAGTTTGAATTGCGATCATTCTTCTCGTTGCTTTCTTCTCTTTGAATATTTTTCACATATGTATGTGAACATTCGCTTTTTCTGTCCAGGTTGCAAACTCTTTGACAAAACGTTACGATACAGTTTATGATATAATACTTATTTCTAAAAATGTTGAATTTCTGATCAAAGAAAGAAAAAAAAAATTAAAAATTGAACAGGATGGGAGAAGGATGAACAACATCGCGTTTATGTGGCTAAATTATTTCTGCAGAAAAAAATGTTGGATAGAAAATAAATGATTGTACTTACTATTGTTATCGTTTTTTCTCACTTTTAATTCTTTTGCAGAATATAAACGAACATAAATAAAGCAAGATAAATTTGTCTATAAAACTGTTTTTTTCTAACACATTCGTTAAATTTTTAAATAGAATCTAACAAGTATTCCTTTTTGGTCTTTGACTATCCAAAGATATTATCCAGAAGACTTAAAGCAAAATTATAAATAATTTCGTCCTTCTTCATAAGAAAATTAAAATGAATTCAAATTTATAAATCAAATCTAAATTAAATCAATAAATTTTAATTTGAATAATCGTCTATTTTCTGCAGAGCAGTCGCACAGTCCGTACATGCACAAAATTGGATAACAATGTAGCCCATCATTTTATTTTTTCGAAACATAAAGTGATTTTCATATTTTTTTTAATTAAAAGAAAGGTAATTCTTTAAGTTTTTAAAAACAGTGCAAACCAATAAATATTGTTCTAAATGTGTCAGAATGTACTCAACGTATCTCATATCTGATTGACGACTATTTGTGTTTCATTATGCTGCCGTCTCACAGGAAAGTCACAAATAGAATTCAGATTTATAACATTATTATTGTTTATTCTTTAAGGCAATGATCATTATCTATTGCACAATATTAAGAGATATATTTCTATTAATCATTTCATTACAGTATTTTTTCCATTCTTTTATATCCTTGTCTTTATCTTTTTTTTCCAATCCTATCAACTCTTACTATCTCTACAGCAAAAGATCTACCTAAATCTAACATACGAAAACTAACAGAATAGAACTAAATTTTCCGTATGAGCTTTAATGAGGCTAACTTTGCAGGGAAATGATTTGCGCTAGTATTCATCAAAAATAATAAAAAACAAGAAGAAATATTTATACTCCCAATGATCCAATTATAAAATAAATGCTTCTGGGAAACCCCGACGGGAAAATTGAAGGCATGAATAGATTAGACTGTAAATACCATTTAATTCTACTCACTGTAAACTCGTCCTTTATACTCTTTTATATAGAAAAAATATTTTCTTTAAAACTATTATCAAAGTCTTACAAAGATATTTATGCATATGTACGTTAACAGTTTAAGACAATGTTTTTGAAAAATACAGTTTTTTCTATTGCACGCTACTGTGCCAATAAAAAAGAGTTTTAAGCAAAAAAGTAATTTTTTAATGTTAATTTTCTTAGTTGTTAAAGAGAGTTTATTGTTATTATTATTTTTTAAATTAATAAAGGAATGATGGTCTCTAGAGAATCTTTTTATCCTTTGTCGAAGGATAAAAATCTTTTACTATACTAACTAATTAATAAAAGCGACCAGGAGAACGACAAAATAAGATATTCCTTATAGAATAGTTTTCAAATGACAAAAAACTGCCCACGAATCTGCGCTTTTAAAACTATTGGTTTATGCTCATCAAAAAATTATTGTACACAATTGAAATTGTCATTCTACTTTAATGCAACGTGCTCCTTTTCAAGTTAATTTTCTTTTTTGATCTTGTCCTCTATCTTCATGCTGGTGATAAAACTTAAGATAAATTTTTATTGATTTTCCGTCATTAAATGCATACAGTGTCAAAATTTTTTTTATCTTTATTGCAGATTTTGCATTTCATCGACAAAAAAAATTCTAAAATGATTTAATTCGAGATTATAAGCCCATGCCAAAAAAATAATTCTAATCAAATTTCACAATCAAGATTGATACTGGTTCTCAGTTTCTTCAAATAACAGAGAAATGTTATTCAAAATTGTTGATAAGAGTGTAAACTAATGATTATCCTTTTAAATTTTTTTTCTTAGATTTTTTCTCTCTCATATGTTATTTTACATTATTTGTATTTCATCATGCTGTTTCTCTCACACGTTACTGTACATTATTTGTATTTTACCATGCTGCTTATTTCACACGTTATTTTTATTTTTTTTATTAGTAGGAGGGGAAATCTTGCATAGGCACCCAGACCAGCAATCGTCTATCTCAGCAATCAAACCACTCAGGTAGACGATTCTTGGTATGGGTAGTGTCAGATTCGTACTGACTAAAACCCTCCCTTTTCCTTGCCAACCCATGGTTTTGGAAACCGTTTTTGCATTACTTCAGGAACATGGGTTATAGGCCAATAAGCTGTGCTTCGGCTTTCCGCTAATTGCCAACGTGGACTTCTTACTGTTGTCGTTCTGGAGGCTTCCTTGAGAGGGTGGCCTTCCTGAACGTCTGACAGCTCATTGTGCCCGGACGATGGTCTGTCCGGGGCTTACCCACATTTGCGGCGCAGAGGAAGGAACGCACACCATCAGTGCACACCGCAGCTTTATGCCCCTCTTTGCCACACCTAAAGCAAATATCAGCTCGATTTGGACCGGTTTAACTCGCTGCCATATGGCTGAAGCCCAAGCAACAATAACACCGATCCACTTTAACCTTCTTACGAACCCGGCACAACACCCATCCTATCTTCAGGTGCCCTGTTCGCACCAATCTTCCTGTCAGTTCCTCTCCCAGTTTCACAAACGCCCTCAGAGTAACTCTGAAAGGCTTCTTTGTGAGACTGATCCTTACCTTGCCTTCTCCTTAAGGTCCCTTAGGACCTGTGCATAGCTGCGACCTTCGGCTGGTTTAATGAGAACCGTCTCAGGTCGCACTCGTCTCATCTTCTTCTTTCGCGTCTTCCTGGGAGCCATTTGTAGCTCCTATGCCGTCACCTCAGCATACGAGGTCAAGGGCGTCGACGCGTCATGAATTTGCAGCTTTTTTCTCCTTTGTGTCAAAGGACCTACCTCCACGGGACTCGGTGTGAACTCCCTCTCTCGCTTCCTATCATGAGAGATGGGAGTTTTCACAACATCTTCAGTTTGACTCCCACAGTCGGTTGTGTTCTTCCCCGCCTTATCTCCTTCCATTCGAGCTTCCGCTCGTCGCTTAGCGGTCTCTCCGACACTGCCCATACAGTTCAGAAAGAGCGCTTTGGGCACGAACACTTTTGTTTGTATTTGGGACAAAATATTCCGCGCCTTCTCAAGCCCTACTCTGATAGGAAGAAACATATTTTTCTTCGTATCACAGAAGTCCTGCATTTTCTTCAAAGTATTCATTAACTCATCAGCGGATCTTGCCAACTAAATTCGGTGTTCATTCTGTTCATCTAAATCCTTCAAAGCCTCCGACATACTATTTAAATCCGCCTCTTCCGTCAAACCTTTCAAGTTATCATGTATGCTTCGTTCTAATGTATTTATAAATTCTTCCATAACAATCTTACGAGAAGCTAGGGAAGTAAAGGTCCACCCTTGCAGAGCCCTGCATGCAGGGGTAAGGTCTAGATGCTCTAGGAGGCGACCTGGTATCTTAGAGACACCGTTTGCGACACCACTGCCTGATGCCACTCAGTCCTCGGCACGGTTGTTAACACCTTGACTTGAGGTTCTAAGTGTGTTTGGTCCGCGGGCCCATTTTATTTCAGCCCTACCCTCTGTTTCCAGCGAGCATTCCCCTATCCGCCACCCGGGGAAGCGCCAAGTAGGAGTATCACCTCCCCTCTCCCACAGACAACTGTGATGGTACTTTTGTTTCACACGTTATTGTACATTATTTTTATTAAGTCATGTTGTTTATCCAACACTAAAGTTTTTTTTTCTTTATATTTATTTATATGCTTCTGTAATCCTCTTTTCTGTAGCGTCTTTCAATATCCTTTTCTATAAATCCTTTCTTCCTCTTCACATATCATCAAATATCACTCTTAAATTCTTCTTTGTACTCCTCTAATCCTCTTCTCCTGAAAATTTGCCCTATTAGTTACTAAGAAACCTTTTCTATCTAGCCTTCTATTTCTAGCCAGCAGTCTTGATCGAAATCCCCCAGAATATAGTTACAATGTCATATTTATCTTTAAAATTAAAAAAGTCGTGACTACTATCCTTAACTCATTCTATCCTGATTGTACCTACCTAACACACTTTCTTAAAAGCTACCTTATATCTTTATTTTTCTAAGGATAGGGTAATAGAATGACTGGGTTTGATGATAGGGTTAATGGTCGATAATGATAGAATTATAGGGTTTGAATGACTGAATTTTACTCTCGCCCTTATTGTCATTCCCTCAAATAGCTTTTCAATTTTACTGTATATCCCTTTCACATCAGTTTTTCACCATCTACATCCTCATTGTCAACACTTTCTCCCCCTTTCCATTTTGTCAAGAATCCTATTTCAATTTTCATCCCAACCAGCCTTATTCTTTGACTACTTACTCCCTTTTCACATTTAACTTTTTCTCTTATTTAATTTTTATTCTAATGTTTGTTTTTCTTTAATTTTTTTAATGTCTAACTGGGACTATTTTTTTCTTAACCCATTCATTCTATCCTTCTATCCACACTTTTCTTTTTTCGCATTTCATTAAGGCATCTCTCATAATCCCTATTTTACCGAATTCCCACGTTAATGAAATTTCCTTTTACTCCTACAAAATGTGGTATGCAATAACGGAGATGTGGTGCAAATCAAGCTAATTAAAATTTCTGATTTTATTTTGCTCTATTAATTTATGCATCCTATTGTTTCTGTCAAAGAAAATTTCGTTTACATGGAAATTTTTTGAAATGTGGATTCAGACAGACGGCTTTTCTTGTAAGCAAATGTTAGCTTTTAGGAAATATATAAATCGGAGAAAATTGTGATTATGATAAACGAAACCTATGTTAAATGCCAATTAAAAACAATTTTTAATTACTTGCATGTACATTAAGGTAAATGTGAATAAAATAAATTTAAATAAACTCATTTAAATTTAGCTGTATATGAAGCCAATTTATGTAAAATAATTTAAATTACAGGTTAACTTAAGTGGCGTAAACTTATTTCAAGGTGAATTCACATACAGCCCGCAATATTAAAAGTCAGTTTAGCACGTAAAATTAAAAAATATATAAAATATAAAATTTTTTGTAAAGGGTTTTGTATTCTTTTCTATCTTTCTTACGAATTTATTATTTGAAATGATGCAACTATAAATACGAGATTATGAGGTTAAATTGCCTTATTAAGGTTTGCTAATTAATCACCATTTTTTAAAGTTTCGTCTACCTGCCTTCTACCAATTCTCCTCATTATTCGTGATTTCCTTCTTTTCATAAAAAAAAACTAACTCTCTTTGCTAAACCCGCAGTCTTATCACAAATATTATCTATTGCGTAAAGCGATAAATATCAGAAAACCCATTTCCAAAAAAAACTATTGACTCTAGATCATATTGTAAGAAGGATAATGAAATTTTTGTGTACAATAAAGGAAAATACAGAGACGAATTTTATTTAACACTGTCAGTAAATTCACTCACGCAAATCGAGCGTTCCTGTATGTGAATTTCTATTTACTAACTTGGAAATATTCATATTTAAAAATCCATTGATTAACCAATTTTCCAATATAAGGTCTTGAATATTTTTAAAACAATAAGTAATTATTAATTATTTCGAATTTCAAGCTCTAAAATTAAAAAAATATATATATGAACGATTATGGTAAATTCAATTAGAGAAAGTAGTTGAATTGTACAATTTCTAAGTCGAATTGAAATTGCATTCTTTATAATTAAGAAACTTAAAAATTAAATAATAAAAAATTTAAAACTTCTAAATTTGAATGGTTTGAAGTCAAAGCCATTCAAAGAGAATTTAATATAGAAAACTAAATGGAACCTTTCCAAGGCAAAGCTTCTGAAATTCTAAAATTTTAAATTGTCATTACATAATAAAAATCCCAGTTAACATTAAAACTGATTAGACAAGTTTTTCTAAAATTAAAAATAAATTAAATTATTTCGAAAAAAACTTTCAAAATAAATAGTAATTTTAATTGGAAACGTTAAAAATGAAAAAAAAACTACTCCCGAATGTTGAAACGTAAATGAATGCGAACTTATCTGAAACTGAAAAAAATGGTAGTCACCAAAAATTGTGATAATTAAACATTTTTACATTTAATCGCTTTAATATTTCGATAATTAGAATTAATTTTAAATCGCCTAAAAATTAATAAGTTTTAAATTGCTAATAATACTTTCCAAAATTTAACTAATTCAATTTTATTTAAAATCTAAAAACTAAGATAAAGAATACAAAGAATAAAACGGGAAACCACATAAAATTAAGCAAAAAATTAATTTTGAAAAAAACTTTAGTTTCAAGGCCGCAAAGGTTAAACATTTTTAAAATTTCACATTTTTAATTATAATTGTAAATTAAAATTATTGGTATTTTAAAGAATGAAGCGACATTTAAAAGAACTGGATGGATTTTTTTACTAAAAGATGTGATTTTGAAAAATCACAATTCACTTTTATTTTCACGAATCCAAATTGCAGAATTTTAAATACTGTGAAAAATATTGTCTACCCTCAAATTTATATTATTCTAAAAGCTTAAAAAATTATATAAATTCTAATTAACAATTTGCAAGGATTACAAAATGCGCGAATTATGAAACACGCGAAATCTCCCGGTGTAATATTTCTCCCGGTTCTCCCGATTCTCCCGGGTTGATAGCCACCCTGACATTAGTACATTTTTTGCTACAAGCTTTTATTCTGCATATTCTGGACTGCTAAACAACGAAAGAAATGTACATTATGAAAATAAATAAATAAAAATTCCTTGAAATGTTAAACTGGATCAATACTGGCTCAATGTTGGGACATGCTTTAATAAAGACTATTTTGTTCTCTCACTCTGTGTTTATTCATAAGGAAATCAAAAAAAGACTCGTGCATACATTAGGATTTGTCAAAATTTTTATTTTATTTTTTAAAATAGGATACCTAATTAGGCATTTATACTCCTGAATTTAATTAATTGACTAGCTCGGCATAACGAATGCAACCGGTCTCAAATGGTTCGAAAAACCAAGCATTTATAGGATCATCTCTCAATATTGGTATAGTGATGTTTGCAACGTCGCCATCAATCTGTATTTTAACTCTTCCAAGATGAAAATGGTTGTTTCTAACAGCAATAAGCGGGAACAAATATTGATTTTCGACTTTTCCAACGATAAAATTTTCCTGTATTGCCACATCATGAAATCTTCCAACTAAAGGCCGAATTCTTCGCTGAAAATTTTGGAAATATCTAACATTAGACAACAGAATGGGAACAGGATGAACTGCATTTTCGTCAGGTGGCCAAATAGATTCTGTAAAAAAAAGTTTTGGCAGGAAATTATTAATTGTATTTACAAGTAGCCTTATCTTTTCTAATAAAGAAAGTCAGTGTTCCAAAAATGGGAATGAGGGGCAATTCACAAAATACGTGATATATTTTTTTGGAATTTCTGACCCCCTCCCGCCATGTATGATACTTTCTCCATCGGCCCTAACATTGAGAATGAAACTTCGGCAGACCCTCAACCCCCCCAAACGTATCACGTATTTCGTGAATGCCCCTGCCATGATTTTTTAGTTTCGCATAAGGTAAAAAAGAAATTGTAATTTGATTTAGGAAAAATTGGGCAAAACAAGAAGAGAAAGGATTATTGGAAGTGCGTGAGAATGAAAAAAGGGAAAGCAAGGTAAGTTAGAGAAAAATCAGTAAAGGGTAATTGTCTTGAAATTTGAGGTGATGATAGAAGGCCAAGTTAGAAAGAAAGGGTTGGCTAAATTTAACTGAAGAAATAACTATAGAAGCAGTAAGGGGTAATTGAGGAGTGAAGCAGTAGAGGAAATAGGAGGAATTTGGATAGAAAGAGGGAAATTATAAGAGAAAAGGGGAATGTAACGAGAGGAAGTAAGGGAATTCAGAGGGAATGCAGAGAGGGTTGGATAGAGAGTTGTTGTGAGCGTAAGTAAGGGTTAGTAGGGGTAATAATAATAATTTCAGGTATCACGTGACAGTGATTTAAGCCTCGGCCCATATAAGTTTGGATAGGCGAAAATTATTTTCTTTTTAGGACAATGTTGGAAGTCTTACAATGAAACGAATAAAGAATATCATATGCCAGAGTATATTGAGGACTTTCCATATACCACGTAGAAACATTTTCAACATATGGCTTTTTCACTATTTTAAACACATGAAAAATATTATACAAATCACAACACTAGTTAAACTCTTCAGTATAACGCACCTTGAATTACGGATGTAATTATATTTACCAAGAGGATACGGGAACGCCAATATGACGACGCACAGAATAGAAAACTGTGCCTTCATTTTCTTTAAATGAAGCAAACCTTCTTTTCAAAATAGTGAATAAAAGTGTAAACGAGACAATATCTCGTTAAAGTGTTTCAACAGAGTATATTAAACGTACCTCGTACGTTATTTTTATGCTATTTGTATTTAATCATGCTGCTTATCTCACACTGAAGTCGCAAACAGAATTCTGATTTATGATGTTATTTTCTCTTACAATTTAGAGGCAGTATCATTATCTAGTACACAGCATCACGCAGTATCTTTCAATAAATCATTTAATTAACCTTGTGTTCGACATTTATCTATACCATTTTCTTCACCTCAAATTTCCTAGCGAGCATTTTAACGATCAACCTTTTCCATACATTTATTTACATTCTAATTTAATTCTCTCCTCTGTAACCCGTTTGCTGTTCGCTTCTATTTACGAAGCATTTCCTTCTCTTCACATATCACCTACCAGTTTTTTTTTATTTCTAAAAAGAACAGGCTTTGCAGCACTGATAAGTTGAGTGGTAGAGAATGACAAATTCGAGTAGATCCTACACAGTTCATTCTCCAAAATGGACTGCAGTTCCACCCTAGCTCATAGCAAGATGGGCATCACGTCAATATCATAGGAGTGTTGACAATAAAAATACAGCACTACTAGAAATTTAATGTGTCTCTTTATGTACAGGTACATTTATTGGGTGCTTGGGGTAAAGTATGGTGTCTATAACGCTGCCTGGAGATGCAAAAAGAAATCACTTGGTCCCCGATATCAATCCAGAAGACTTGAGAAAGATATTGGACAACCCCGTTGATCATTCTTGTCTACGTACAATGTCATAAGATTTACCGTGATAAAGCTTGTGAGAATACTCTCTTAGTAGAATCAAATATTTTGCTTCCTGTACGTGATCTTCGATCTCCAAAGGTGCTAGTGATGCTATCTTATGTATTGTGTTGCTGCGATTAAATAAAAGACTGCGCTCTTCTTCGGAACAGTATAGAAACTCCGTAGCACTGACGACCTGCTGTTAGTGTACGAGTCGCATAATAGAATTTGCAATATTTATAACTAGACAGGATATAGCCAGTACCATCCATCGATGAAAACACTCCAAACTCAACAAACCTCTAACCCCTTTGTGCTGAAGAAGGCACGAAACATACAGAACAGTATAGAAACGGACAGTATATTGGTCACCACTTTTACCACATGTACAGCTTGGATTTCAGCTTGCGGAATTCAAATCTTCTATGATAGTCTTGTTTTTATTTTTGCCTTAAATTAAGGTAATATCTAAAATTTTATAGTAATTATGTCTTAAAAGGAACCATTGAGGGCCCTAAATTTAAAACAAAACAAAATTATGGCCTAACCCTTTTGTCTTTTGTATTCTTAATTGTTTAAATATCCCTACCTTTATGGTCAGGGTAAATATGGCTTTCCGCCTTAAAGTTGCCATGTTGCGGTAGCGCTGTGGTGATCGCTGTGGACTTCACCTTTGACGCACAAGAATTTGATTCCTGCTGGAGGTGGATTTTCATTAAATTTTTCACTTTTGGTTTCATCATGACTTTTAATTATTAGATTTTTTCAAATTAATTTGTATTATAACAAGAATGTTAATTATAATTTAAGTTAAACAAACTGCAGTTGTTTATTTTAGTAAAATATATATTACAATTGAAGTACGAACTACTTTATTACACTCGCGCATTTTTGAGGTCAAGGAAATATATTTTTAATCAGAGGGATATTTTTTTGCTTAAAATGCTAAAAAACTTAATGCGAGGAAATAGTTTTTTGAGCCTATTAAATATTTGCTTCACTGAAAATATATTTCTTTTTATGAATTCACATTTCTGCCATTCAAGGAAATATCTACCTACAAAAAACATAGTTATAAGCACATATTGAAAAAAATCACACCGAAACTGTAGTCGGAAACGATGCCGGAAACGACGTCGGCTCCGATCCTAAATTTCAAGTTTGTTTCCGACCTTGGTTACGTTGTCATTTCCGTCATAATCACAAAATCATTTTATCAACTATCATTTTCCGATTTTTCTATATGTTTATCTGTACGCCAAGTTTTTGAAATGATTTTTGATAAAGTAATTAATAAGGTAATGTTTATTTTCAAAGTAAAAAATTTATAATTTATATTCTCGCATGTGTCTGTCAGAAGCAAGCTATTTTCGTCCCTAGGGATTCTAGATATGTCTGATTATTTTCTAAAGAATTCCATACATGTCTTCTTTTTCTAATGATACGCTAATAGATACAAAAGTCAAAAATTATTAAAATTGCATTTTACCTCTCGCCGTAAGAAGGGAGGTATAATTTATTAAATTTATTTATGTACTACTCCATTTCCTTGAACTACCATGTCAGCGAAATTTCACTTTACCTAGAAAATATCCGACATACAAAAATGGAGGCAAAATTGAAATTCAGACAATCGGAATTCCTAATGGCTAATAAAAGAATTATGATCTACTGCCATTTTAATAATTTCTAGAAATTTCTAATAATTTTAATTTCAACAAAATTTATGGTCATTTCGCAGTCAAGTATGATAAATTAACATAAATTAGCAGAAATTTTATTTTAAATATTTTTATCAATTTCCGGAACTTAAAGATTTTTAGGTTATTTATGGTAATATTAAAAGTTATGGTAACTTACGATACATTTGTCAAATTCAATTTTTCAAATATCTATAAATTTCCGGACATGAATTGAATTTTTCAATCATTTATGTTAATTTTACATCTAAATATGGTACATTACTCTAAATTACCCAAAATTCAATTTTAAACATGTTTATAAATTTCCGAAAATATATGGAATTTTTTGATAATTCATGATAATATCACAGGTAGTTTATGATAATATCGCATACAATTTATGGCAACTTAAGGTAAATTGGCCAAGATTCAATTGGAAAATTTATATCTGCTAATATATTGAAGTTTTTGGTCATCAATTGTAATTTTACAGGTAAATATGGTAAATTACCATAAATTACCAAAAATTAAATTTTAAGCATTTTTATGAATTTTCGGAAATTTATGAATTTTTTAGTAATTTATAGCTAGAGATTTATGTAAAATTTTAGTCATTTATGGTAATTTTCAAGATAAATACGGCAAATTACTATAAATGGCTCGAAATTCAGTTTTAAACATTTTTATATTTTTCCGGAATATAATGAAATTTTTCGCTAATTTATGTTTATAATACAGGTGATTTCTGGTAATATTATGGTTAGTTTTTGGTAACTTAAGGTAAATTGCACAAGATTCAATTTGAAAATGTCTATAAATTTTCGGAAATTTATGGAAATTTTTGTTCATTGATAGTAGTCTTACAGGTAAATACGAAAAATTACTATAAATTACCCAAAGTTCACTTTCAAACATTTGTATAAATTTTCAGAAATTTATGAAATTTTTCGGTAATTTATGGTAATATAACATAGAATATATAATGATATTACAGGTACTTTACTGTCAGTTAGCATACATTGTTAAAAATTAAATTTAAAATGTCTATAAATTTCCGGAAATTCTTGAAAATTTTTGGTTGTTTATGGTCACTTTGTAGGTAAATATGGTAAATTACCATGGATTACCCAAACATCAATTTTATACATTTGTATAAATTTCCGAATGTTTTTTGGTAATTTTTCGAAATATGTGAAATATTTAATGGTCATATGACAGGTAATTTATGGTAACTTAACATACATTGTCAACAATTCTATTTAAAAATTTTTTAAATATAATCATCTGCAAACAAAATTTCCTTATATTTTTAACGGTGAGTGGGCTCATTATAGCCAAAATGCGAGTACATACATACATAATTTTCAGTATTCACCTCTGATATAACTTTTCACTCCCTAGGGAGTAAAAAGTACATTTCACTACCTATGAATTATCATCTGAAGTACAGTAAAAGAAACAAGATTTCCCTCTTAAAGGTAATATTTTATAATTTAAGGGCATTTTTCTGTCACTGACACATTTGACCTAATTCTATATCATTTTTAATCATTAAAGGTCAAAGCTACTTAAATACGTATCACGTATTTTTTTTAATGATTCCATATGGAAAAGCACATTATAAAATGTCAAAACACTATTTAGGGTAAATTTTTTACTTTTCGGAATAGTATTTTTAATAAAATTAGGGTGTAATTAATTTCATTTATGTCTGTCCTCACTTTATTGTATTCTTTTATCATTGTTTTTATCCAGGTTATCTTGTTCCTGTACGCGAATTTTTATAACTTTTTTATTTCACAAGTAGCAATAATTTTGGTTAATAATAATCATGATTTTTGTTAATTAATTAATTTCATTTGCTTTAAAGGTTTTTTAATTTAGAAAAAAAATGAAGCAGTTTTGGTAATATTTACCTTGTTTAATTGTCTAATGTATTTTGAAAAATGGCAGCAAACTCTATCTGATGGTCGAAAGAAAAGACAAATATCTCTATTATATTAAAAGCAAAAAATTGTGTTCTTGTAAAAAAACAATTTTGAAAATTTAATTGTCATAATTTCGCAAAAATGATATCTTTTAAAAATGAAAAACACTTTTAGCCTTATTTGCTCTAAAAATTAAACATATTTGTCAGCGAACGATTCTGTAGTTAGCATTGCCGGTGTGATTTGACATGGATTCGGTCTGGTTCTGTCACATATTTTCATTGATCAAAGGTTATTTTGTATCATATATTTTATCTTATCACTTGTTCAATATTTTTTATTTTCGTATACTTGTATTATTTTTCGTGAGTAACTCTAATTTCAGGTAAAAATGGAATTTTTCGCATATTAAGGAAATCAGCAAACAATGTAGCCGAGATGGAGGTTTGTGTTATCGAAAGATAAATAATTACATAAATTTTAAATTCATGTAAGAATATAATTAAATCTTTTTCTTTGAAAAATTAGATGCAATATTGCAAAATGTCCCTGGAAATTTAAAAATTGTCACAAAAGAAAGGTAAGATATAATACTGTTTGTCCTACGCTGGAAAAAATGACCAAAAAAACTTATCTAGATCGCACGTAACAAATTTTGTAAAGGAACTAATAAAATTCCAGACAGTGTAGTATTAATTAAAAAAGTTATTGTGAAAAGTATGCCACATGGAAATTTGTTCAAGTGTGGTCAAATAAATGTTCAGATAAATAAAAATGATATACCTTTGTTCGCAATAAAGTATTTATTTTTTAGCCTTTCCGCTTGTTTCTCCAAACATCGTCACTTGATCAGAATGCGACAAACCTGGCAAAAAAGATATCCAATGTTGGATTTGGTTCAAATTGTCACGCTACAAATTTTTTTACTTTTTTATTTTTTTTTTTCTACTGAAGTGTTTTCTTAAATATTTAGTAGAATCAAGCGAACACCCTTTTTAAAATAATTTGAAGTGTTTTTATTAGCAGATCATAGATTAATAGCAAATCCCAGTAAATAGAAACAATAACTTTCAAACAGAAAGAAGAATAATTTTTAATAAAACATTTCAATTTTCAAACAAGAGGATCAATTTTCAACTCTTATGATAAATATTCAACCAAATACATTTAATTTTTAACAAAACTGTTAGACTTTCTGCCAAGTAGTTAAATTTAAAAAAAAAATAATAATTTCCTGCCGAAATTTTTTGTTAGAACAAAATATATGAATTTAATTTTAAATCATTAACGCTAAAGTTAAATCAAGCAAATGCTACATCTATTAGTCAGTGTATTATAAGAATGAAGAAAGTGAAAAATTAGAAAAAAAGTTAAAAATTATAAACCTACTTCTATTGCCTTACAATACATAGATATTAACAGCGATATTTTGTATCTGAAGTGGGAGAAGACCATTGCAAACAAATTGAAAGTTGTTATACAATTAATAGACGGTCGATCGTTTTTATTGGCAGTAAATAGTTAAGGTTTCCGTTAAAAAAATTGATTTATAAATAAAATAAGAGGATTTTCAAATAAATATTGCAATTAAAATAAAAATGAATTTCAACTAGCATAATGGATTTTCAACCTTTAAGCAATAACGCTAAATTTACTTGAAATCAGAAAAATGCTATAGCTATGATTTCTTTTGTAGTTTTATTTTTATTTATTTATTGTTAAGGGGGCTGTATGAGTGCTGAAACGTTGGTGATTATTTTTCACAAATATTTTTTATTGTGACTTGATAATAATACGACAAAAGAGACGAAAGAAATGAAAAAGGGAAGGACGGGAATTCGGTTGGCTGCCTTCTCATTTTCCTTTCCTTGTTTTATTTGTATCCAAAAGAAAAAAAAACTTTTTTATTTCTTTTTTAGAAGAAAACATTTTTTTTGCAGATTTCAATATAAAAAATTTTATGGCAGTTGTCTAAATTTGTTCGTTAGATTCTTGTTTTGATTTTCAGAAATTCTTTACATTAACTTGATTATTGGATGTTAAACAGGATTCTAAATCTAAATTGTATTTTAAAGAGTTTCGAAATGTCTAACATTGTATAGTAGAATGGGAAACGGACAAAGTGCGCTGTCATCATGAGGAAAAGTTAATTTTGAAAAAAGAAAGTATACTACAAAATTTTTATTTTATTATAGTTATCATAAAATTAATTTAAAAATAATAGCTTGTATTTTTTGATGAAATTTATTTGATTTGCAAATCTCTGATACTTGTGCAGGTCCTTATTTTTGAACTATATCTTGATACGCAATTGGAGGCTGTAAAAGAAAATGCTTTAACAATAGGCTAATATGCTCCATTGCTATAAATGTTTATTTATATACGATACAGAACTAAAGTCAGAAGTATTCTTACAGAAAATAACTTCGTATTACTTTTATTTATTATCTTTATCTTATCTGCAAAAGCTCGATGATGGAAAATGAGGCAACATCCTAAAGGGCATTTATCTGCCGATGCAACAATTTTTTTCGGAAACGAATCCGAATTATACTTTTGTTTTGCGCAAGCGTATTTTTGTTATTGGCTCTGTTCCATATCTAAAGTTACTCTTTATTATTTTGAAACATCTAAACCTCGTGCATAAGCAATCTCTTTCACTTTCTCTAGTAGCCTCTCAAGATCTGCTTTAAGCATAGCATCCTGATCGGAGATTACACTCATATTTGAGAGAATGCTAAATCTTAAAGGAAAAGGCCAAAAAGAATTTTTTCTGACACAATCATCTGATCTGATATCTTTTAGGGAAAAGAAAGTCTGTATCAATTACGCCAAGTTTTCTACTCTTACGAACCGTTCGTTACACAGTAAAAAACGTTTGCAACGTTTGTATCCAACTTCAGATGAATAATATAGCTGGGATTGACTGTGTATGGCTTTTATAAGTTAGCTTCTTGTATACAACTTTAAAATAAGGACAATTTTTATAAATAGTACTTAGTTGTAAGAAATTAACATAAGGTTTTAATTTCATTCTTGTCTTTGAGATTATGGTTTTTCTTTTACAATAGAATCTCTTATTCAAACTTTATCTTATGAATTATAATCCTTATACTTTTGGTCGAACATAGGATATATTTTCTTTTTGATCGTATTTTGCAAAGTTGATATATGTATTGTAAACAATTTTTGAGCTTTATTGCAGCTGCTAAAATCAGTAAAGAATTAAAACGGTAATTAAACCTCTCGATTTCATGCGCTGTTAATTACAAATGTTGTTACATTCACCAATAGGATTTGGGAAAAGAAAGAAGATGAAGCAAAGATTACCGACCGCGGATCTTTTTTTTTCGAATAAAGGAAATCAAATGGTTACAATTTTGCTAAAAAGTATTAAACAATGATTATTCTTTCCAATTTTTCGGTACATACTGCAATGATTGCAATTATATTCTGAAACATTTTTACACTAATTTTTTTCTAAAAAAATACACTGATCGGATACCTTAATAATTTATTTCATATTTCGAAACATATAAATACAAGAACTTTGAATACTAGTTGTATATATTTTTGCAGAAGGCTCGACTGCCCAGAGGGATTTGGTGAAATAAAAATTTCAAAGAAACATGACTATACCATATATTTTCCATACTTGTAATTAAACTGGAAGAGCATTTTTCTCGTTAAAAAGTGATTTTAAACTGCTATAATGTATACTCCTAAATTAAATTATTCGACCAGCTCGGCATAACGAATGTAACCTGTTTCAAATTGAAGGAAAAACTGATGACGTATAGGATCATCTTCTAGTATTGGTACCGTCACGTTGGCAATGTCGCCATGAATCCATATTTTAACTCTCCCAAGATGAAAATGAAGATCGGCTCTAGGAGCTATGAGTGGGAACAAAAATCCACCTACAATTTTTCCAATTATGAAATTATCCAATATTCCCACAATATGAATTCTTCCAACTAATGGCCAAATTCTAGGTTCAGAGCTTTCAAAGTTTGTAACATTATACAGCAGAATAGGATCAGGATGAACTGCATCGTCTTTATGTTGCCCAGCTATTTCTAGAATAAGGAAGTTTAAGCAGAAAATTAATTAGTTTATTTGCTACCAAATTAATTTAATGGATTGCAGATTAGGTCAAAAATAGGGGTTCCCATATCTATTTCCAATGGGAAACTTAAGAGGGCGGGTAGAACCACAAAATTTTGGCGGATAAAAAATAAATACAATACGTATTATCTTTTTTAGGAACCTCATAAAATTAGCCTTTATCTCAATCGAAATTTAAACTTTCTTTAATTTACCCTTATATTGGTTCTGTTAAAAAAGTTGGCCTTTTCTTCAATTAAGAAAACCATTCTGTCTATCCTCCCTACTTTTATCCAGAAGGGAAAGTGGGGCAGCAGAGGGCAATATAGAAGAGGGAGTGTTAGAGGGCGGCATTGGAAGAAGGGAGGGTGGGGTAAGGAAATTAAGGTAAGAAGAGAAATAAGAAATAGAATAGAGAAGTGTCGTAGAAGGAAATGAGGGGAGGATTGAATAACTTAAATATAATAACTCAATAGGCCTCAAAACCTTTTTTTTGTAGGCGAATGGCACCTTATTTAAATCTCTTTTTAAACTGTGTATTACATATTTCATATTTAATTATAAAAATTGGTGCGTTCTCTTTGATAGATCTTACTTTTGTGTATTGCGTCTGAATAATTAGAGTCTTAGCTCAGATAACGTTAGATACACAAGAATATTTAAGGATTCTCTTATCTATGACGTATAATAAATAAAATGAAACAATTGATAATATATAACAAAGGGAGACCAAAATTATCAATTTGGTTAATGGACAATTCCTTAAAACATGTTGAGAGATATAAAGAAAATTATAAATTATGTTCGAACCTTTTAGAAGACAGGAAAAATGTAACTAATCTCAGGGCGATTAGCTTCACTGTCTTCATCGTAAAGAAATTAACAATCATTGTAGCTCATATAGCACTTTGTATTATTTACATTAAAAAGTAATTATACTGTTCTTGTTATAATTATATTTATATTATTTGAAATTATATAGACAGTGTGATTCAATGCTTTTCTTTAAATTTTATTCTCTAATTTGAACTTTTCGCAATCTTTACTATTTTGATCAGAATTAAAATATAAAGTTTGAAACAGAATTTAAACAGTTCGGTATCATGCGCCTTAAATTATAAATATTATAATATTTACCAATAAAATAAGGAAGAACAAATAAGATTAAAGAAAAAATGCTAATCGTGGTTCCCATCTTCTTTAAATAAAGAAAACTTGCTGGCGGAAAATTGCAATGCAAGTTCACAGCATTAAATATTCTTCCAAATGTATCAGTATGTACTGCCATTCTTGTTTAACTATGGTCTTATACATCATTGTAGATATTTAAATTTTATCATGCTCTAAATCCCAGACTCAAGTTTTGAAGGTAATTCACATTTATGGCAATTATTATTATCCAGGTATAACACATGATTTAGGTCAAAAGGTTTAACACGATTCTAATTTTAAGTTGTAAATTTAGACCACCAAAAAATAACTTTAGAGACACTGAGTTTGAAATATTTAGTTCAAAAATATGATTTGTTATATTTTAGCTATCTGCTGAATGTCATTTGTTCATCTGCTGTATAATATTTTATTTTTTAGACGAAAAGAAAATATTCCTTAGAAAAAAGATCTTCTAAGTATACAAAAGCTAAATATTATTATAATATAAAGCAATTGATTTAGCTTCACTATTTGAGCATTCCTTGTTCTTCCTTTAATTATGGGAGCAAAAATCAAAATTGATATATTTTGACCATCAAATTTATGGCTCGATTAATTGCGTTCACTTTTTTATCGATGATTATATTGCTATCATAGGAAAATTTAAGCCGCTGATTAAACTTGCAACCTTTGAAAAATACTCTAAGTTTGTTAAAAGTTTAATTTGAACGATTTAGCACCTTTTGTTTCGGAAATATCGCGAGTTAAGTTTATAATTGTGCGGCTATTCCGAGTTGATACTTACACAAACATTATTTTTTAAATTTCCTTTAAAAAAGAGCTAGAGAAAAAAAAATGAGGCTTGTCAGAAATTTAAGTCTCAAGGAAGAAACCGTTGGATACAAAAAATGCTTTTATTTGAAACCAGGTTTGGAGTATTAAAAAAGATTCATTTGAATAATGTAATTAAACACATTTTAGCATAATAGAGTGTTCTTATCTTACTTTATCTTATCGCTCCCTAAAAAATTTTTTATAACAATGAAATTCTTGTCTCTTTATCCAACTTTTTACATAGCGAGAGATAATAATGAATGCAATTGAACTAAATGATTGTTTAAGCAAATTATTATAGAACTAATCATATTATAGAACTATATATATTATAGAACTATAGAACCATAGAACTATAATCATATTATAGAACACGATTTATTTTTCGCAGAAAGTTTTTTTAGATGCGCAAAGTTTTATATGAAAATATTTTCTTATCTGTTATTTGCAAAAAAATTAGAAACTTTGATTCTATGTAAAAATTCTCCTGGCCACAAAACTTATTTTGCTCCTATGAAACTCATGAGATATCTTCCTTATGAAAGTACGAACGATAAAAAATAATGGCAAAATGTGAGTCTGAAAAATGAAAGCGATTTAAAGAAAGATTCCGCAAAATATTCTACAATCTTGACCGCAAAACCTGCATGATTGGAAATCGATTCGGGTCTATATATATCAGAATCCCTAATATATCCCTTTTTATTAAAAGTTGCTACAAAAAACTTAGACTTTTACGAAAAATTTCTTGTAAATTTAAACAAAGGAAACATTTTCCCTCTTAACGATTTGGCAGATCCTCGACAGTTTTAGAATTTGATTCAAACATGATATTAGATAGTTATCAATTTTTTAATAGGGCAGAATCCATGTTTCCTTATTTATAAAATCAATAAGTTGACGATCGCGGGGAACCAATAAGGATTACTGAAAACACTCAAAAGCTACAGTAAGCATGTAGCGTTTACAATGCTAGTCTTTCGGATTATGCAACTAAAAGGAATATCAAGGGGAATTGAGGCTCGCAGGAAACAAATGAGTATTACAGGAAGAAAATGAGGATCACAAAAAACAATCTAAAGCTTAGCTAAGTATGTAGGGAAAATAGTGTTAGTCACCAGGATTATGGAAATAAACATATGTTAATATTAGTTAAAAGGGAGGCCGACAGAAACAAACAAATCTCACAGAAAGCAGTGGGAAGCTTCACTAACCTTTAGTATATTAAATGTCACTTCGCAGGATTATGAAAATAAAAGAAATATCAAGAATAAGTAAAGATCGCAGGAAATAAATAAGGATTACAGGAAACGAATAAGGATCACCGAAAACAATCGAGAGCTTAAATAAGCCTTCAGGGTAGAAAATGTTAGTCAACTGGCTTATGAAAGTGAAACAAATATCAAGAACAAGTGAAGATCGCAGGAAATAAATAGGGATCACAGAAGACAAATGAAGATCACAGCCAAACATCGAGGGCTTGAATATGCATATATCATAGACAATGTTAGTCAGCTGGATTATTTAAATAAAAAAATATCAAGAACCATTAAGGATCGCATTAAACAAATAAGGACCGCAGAAAACAATCGAGCGCTTAGCTAAGCAGATAGCGTGAACCAGTGGAACGGGAAGGAAAATGGAGGGGGGCAGCCACAGGCATTGGTTGCCTCCCTCCCCGCCTAACTCAAAAATTTGTGGGTAAGCGTACCCCCTGTTTCGGTTAATTTAAGTTGTTACTGATTGCAATTACATTGTCGCATTTTATTTTGATGATCCCATTATGCTCTGGTCGCGTTCCAATTAAAAAATTAAATTAACTACTGTAAAGATATTAAAAGCTGTATGAGTGGTTGCCGATTCTAAATATAATAAGTGCCAATAACCAACTAGAATACTTCTTATTAGAGATACACGGGGCGCTATGCTCCTCCTACTTGATGAGACTCGAACAGCAAGGCTCAGGTTCTCGATTATATAATCCATTTAGATAACATAATTAATATGACAATGTTAACATTGGTGATAAACCTCAAAATTCTGCTGATGTTGTGCAAATATTAGCAATAGCAGATAGAATTAAAGCGTGCATCAAGTCCAGCCTAAAGTATATATGGTAAAAGATGAGGTTTGCAATACCTGTTCCTTTGATTAACGAAAAATCATTCCAAGGATTGGAAGTATCCCAGAGGTGTAGCCTTATTCTGAGCATTAATAAATGACGATGTAGAAATTTATGTAGTCATGGATTTATTTTTAAACATTTGCTACCCCTGTGAAACTGCTATAGGATAAGTCTTTTAATTGAATTATTCTTTTTCTTATTATTACTATTATTGTGGGTTAAGATCGGAACAGTCTGACGCTTGGGTGATCTCGCTGCTTCCACTCATAAGCCTTGAGGGTACCCCTGTAGCCCTCTCCATAGGGAGAGGACCGCAGCCACGCTGGTGTCCGATATTTTAGACTCACCGATGCAGCGACTGCCTGTGAGCATTACATGTTTTCGAGAAATCGCCAGGTAGTGACAGAGGGGAATTTCCTCAAGCCTTATCTTATGACTGTGGTCTTGAAGGTTTCCGTGTCATATAAACAATTCGGTTAGACCTTTGACTTCGTTCTTCCTGAGAATGAGTATTTGCTTCTCTTGGTTAAAGTTAGGTTTGAGCTCCAGGGTGTTTCAGCCTATCTGCAACCACGATTGCAATAGGCAAACCATGTACGATCATGGCCGCCCTGATAACCTCTTCAGAGGTGTAGTTAAAGGTTCCTTCGATTCCCATAAAGGTTTCAATTGCGAAGCATTTCTGATTTAGTAGACCTAGAATTAGGTTCACTGCTCAACTAAGAGCCACCTCGACCGAGTATCTAGCCCTACAGGTGGGTTGCTCCTTGTGAAGAGGCTTTCTTGACAAAGCCATATGGCCTGCCAGCGATCTGAGAGAGGGTCTTCATCTGAGAATCTAAACTTCTTGATTTTATCACTAAAGATAGCGGTAAAGAGAGTGGTGTTATTGAAGTCCTCCCTAATCGAGTTACGAAACGTTGGATTATTCCCCGTATTAAGAATATTTAATTCCGTGGTTAATACCATAGCTCAAAGAGTGGGTCAACTTTGTCTCCCTTCGACAGTATGCAAGCCACCTTGGTGTCCGTATAATAAAGACCAGCCACCATTGCATCCCTAATGGTATCTCGAACTAAACAAAGTTCCTGCATAAGCGAGTGCCACTCCAAATATTAATGTGTGCCGACAGGCGCCTCCTGTCCCTGGACCATAAACATAAAGTTGACCTGCCCAAAGTAGTATAAGGCCTGTTGTTGACGACGGCAAGAGCTCTTAACTGAGACTCAGGAATTTGCAGAACTAGGAGATGCTTGATACCTCAAGCTGTGTTCTCTTCCTGGGGCCTATCGTGCCTGACGATTCACCAAGAAACTGTCTAAAATGCGGGGTTAAATCCGTCCTATCGCTGAATGACCACTGGTGGATCTTCTAGTTTACCCGGGAACAACACGGTATTCTCCTACATCTTTTGAACCAATTTCACTCCACCCACCTTAAGGGCTGCAACTTCTAAGGGTCTTATCTCGACCACAGTCTTGTGTAGCCAAGCTTTAGCCAATGGGTCAGCTGCAGAAAATATCCCTCCCATACAGAAAGAGTTTTTTATTTTTGGTCATTGATCTGGGGATAATCCTTTAAGCGCCCTACAGGTAACCTACCTGTGGATCTCAAACTGCTTCATAGTAAACAGCGAGTTTGTGTAGCTCGTATCCGTCACCAACATTGCCTGGGGTTCAGCCTTATGGGTAGCCGATAATGCAGCCCCGTCGACACCCTGTTCGTCGACTGCTAGACTGCCTCGTGTCTTCCACCCTTCTGGGCCTAAGTGCTGATTATCTGCGTTGTGATGGCCGACATACTAACTTACAAAACTTATGCGCTTGTCTCGTTATTCTACTTTTTAGGGAATCGTTGATGCGTTTTTTTTGTGGGGTACTTATTACCCACTTTCGTTCTCATAGCCTCATTCAGAGGAACTTCAATCCCTCAGCTCCTTAGAAAAACGGAGGAACAGCCGTCACCTGACTTTGAATTCCCGAAAAGACAGATTGCGACGAAAGAATAATGTCAGACAAGTTAGGGAACAACACCTCTACCTCTCCGCCATCTTCGTATCTCATTCTTTCTTCAGTTTTGTTTTTGCAGGATCTATTTTGTTTCCACCCGCATGTAGGGAAATAAAAGGTCCGCCCCTGCAGAGCCCTGCGTGTAGGGGTAAGATTTATCATACGGGGAGGTCGTCCGATAGTCTAGGAGGCCGTTAGGACACCTTCTTAACCCACATGTGCCAAGGACTGTTTCTTGGTCGCTGTGTGGGCTGTATATCTTTTTGTCATGATTTCAAAAATCAGAGATTGGTATGGGAGGGACCTCGAACCAGGGATCCAGAAGATCCTTTTCAAATCCACCAGGAGAGCCCATTTATATGGTTACTTTCACCCATGTCCATACGGATGCAAGAAGGGGTCCGCTTGATCCCCTTGTTCCACAAGGTGAAGCCTCACGGCCAGCTGCAAGGTCTTACCAGAAAAATATTTCTTATGTGAAGATACAAGGGTAAAAATGAGAAAAATTTCCGAAAACAGAGTTCATTTTGGGGCTATCTGGTGGCATGCTCAGGAGTGGTATGGGAAATGACAGAAAAAAAGTTTGTCCGGGAAGTCAGGGAAATGTCAGGAAAAAAATGTTGTCAGGGAAGTCAGCTAGATGTCAGGGAAATGAAGTGGGTGTCAGGGATATAAAAATCGGTATGTTTTAATATAATTCTAGAAGCACTTACTAATATCAATATTCATATTTTTTTAATACACATATTAATACTGAGTTTGTGAAGGATGTGCTTGGAGTCCCTGTCAAGTAATTTGGATAATGAGGGATGGTCACGGACCCTATTCTTGAGTGAGATTGAGGAAGGTGTGGTGGTTTTAAAATCATTTCAGATGGCTCTGTTCTGGTTATTTTTACTAAAAAAATTATGAATTTTATTCCTAATCGCATTAAAAATGTGCAGAAACATTACTTGTGCTATTAGTATTGAACATTTAATTAATACAAGCTTATAAGATCGATGTGGAAACTTTTTTAACAAAACAACATGAGAATTTTGTAGCGGTGCATCCACATATTTTGATGAGTATTTTTTCATTATTTTTTACTGAATGGATAACTTTTCACATCGAAAATTAATAGTAGTAATAAATTTTAAAGAACTTCAAAAGAAAATTAACGATATTCATTATTCTCCTAGTATTAGTCATACTTTTTACGTTATCTCTTAGGTAAATTTCAAAAGAAAAAATATTGATCTGAATTTAACTTGTTAAAATCTCATTTTGTTGTCATTAAAAAGTCGTTCTTTTTATACTGATAGAAAATGAATATGTTTTTTAAAAGATTCATGATCTTAGTAAAAAAATTCTCTTTATTCTGAATGTCAACTATTTCGGTTAAATGTTAAAAATGTAAATAATCCGACTAAATATTCTATTATTGCAGTGAAAAGTTCATCAATTTATTTAAACATCAATTTTTTAACAGAAAATATAACTATTCAATTTTTTTTTAAATCGATGATTCCCAGTTAAAAATTATGTATTTCGTTATAAGATTGGTCTTTTTGGGTGAAAAATTAAAGTTGTTGAATAAAATATCTTATTTTTAGTGAATAATTTAACTATTTTATTTAAAAAATTATGATTTTAGTAAAAATATTATCTTCTTGGTTCAAAATTCAACTTTTACAGTTTAAGATTCATTAGGTTAGTTAAGCATTTCTTCCTTTTGAAAAAGATACACCTATTGGCTTAAAAGTTTATCTTTTTAAGCAAATTTCATATATTTTTTTCTAATGTAAACATATTAATTAAAACTCTGGAAACCTTTACCACCAGGACATTATCCTTCACTAAAGTTACGTTTCAAAAAAAAAATAGATCTTTAATTGCATACATTCAGACATTTACGAGCACTCAAAAAGAGATTATTTAAAATCTCACAATTCTTTTAAATTTCTGCATTCTTCCTAAAAATGTTGAGCATGATAGAATTTATCTATTTTTAATGCGTAACTATTTTCTCTTTAAATTGCACATAAGGTATCTTAAGTCTAAAGTATACCCGTAACTTTAATGCTAGATAAGCAGTGTGATGAAATACAAATAATGAGAAATGATAATAACATGTGAGATAAGAACAACGAGAATAAATTATTAAAAAGCTTTTAAAGAATATTCATCGCTTCACAAACTTATTTCAATTTTTCACAAGTAGGTTTCTCTTATTTTGAAGATAATGAGGACCGCTATAGTTATTCCGTTCTTCACCTTCATGCTTTTACATAATATTCATGGTAAATATAATAACACATATAATTTAAAGCGCATGATACCGAAGAGTTTATCTATTGTTATAATCTTACAATATTAGAACTTTCTTCAAGGTGATTCCTGATGCCTATTTAAACTGATTTTTATTCTTTCACTATTATATGCCAATTAACTTTTTGAAAATAAAATACAGTCTATGATATATCAGATTAATTTTATAGTGAGTACCATAACTAATTTCCTGCTTGAACTTTCTTTTTGTAGGATCATCTTTAACACATAAGGAGGACGCAATTCATCCTCCTCCTATTCTATTAAAAAACGTTTTATGCGTAGAAACATCTGCAGATGAATTTGATCCTTTATTTGGAGGATTTCATGACGTGGGCATACTGGGTAATTTCATAATAGGAAAGGTCATGGATGGAAAATTGTTCCCATTGGTTGCTCCTATAAGAGATCCTAATCCTCGCCTTGCAAGAGTTAAAGTGCAGATTCGTGGCAACATTGCCAGTGTCGCGATACCAATATTGAGAGATGATCCTATGAATAATAGATTTTTCGTACAATTTGGGCCAAATAACATTCGTCGTGCCGAATTATTTTTCACGGAAGCAAGATTTCTTGGGCGAGTAAACGAATATACAACATATTAAATTTTAATAAAGTGTTTAATTTATGTTAAATGTTTAATTTATACTGAATTGCTAATTTAGAACATTTATTATATTTACAAGATGGTGTATATTTTTCTGATCTTTTAATAAGAAAAATATTTAGTTGATCTGCAACTTTATAACATTACAGTAGCCAGTTTTTCGTCATTATTACCCCGACAAACTCAGTACTCAATATTAGAATTAATATTATAATGATACACTGGTGCAAATATGTACTTTAGATTAGGATTAAAATGTATTTAAATTTGTAAAACTATGGTACTCTTAAATAACTTAACAAGGTGCAAGAAAAGAAAAAATTATTTCTTACAGAAAAACTATCTAATAATCAAAAGAGGGTCCCTCTTAAATTCATTTACACATTCAGCTAATGAAATTAAATTAAAATATACCCCTTTTTTCAATCATTAGGAATATTTCGTTTTTGTACTGACTTTGAGTTTGAGAGTTAATAAAATTTTCATGTTAAAGATAAAATATCCTCACGCGACAATCTCAAGGAAGAAAATCTACCCACAAAAAATATTTTTTAAGCATGCTTTAGGACCATATATCATTAGGAAAAACAATACATGAATGTGTTATGGAAGTATATTTCACGCAAAACATGCAATCTTCTTTTTTGTTGCTAATTTTATTAAGCATATAGCACGACTAGAAAAAGAGAAAATTTCCCACAAATTGTTGCTTTGAAAAAGATTCGTTATGTGTTCAAATAGAAGCAAACAAGTGTTTTTTTTTAGTTTCGGATATACAAAACCTGAAAATAGCCAAGTATGAACAGATTATTTTTATAAGTAAAGTTTTAAATAATTTTAAAGGAATAATCTTGCATTTTATCTCTGCTTTCCTATTCTTCCTTTTTATATTAAGCATACTAGAATTTAATTATTGTTAATACAAAATTATAATCGTTTGAAATTTTACATAAAATATTTTAACTCTAAAGTATACTCGCGAATTAGGTTGGAGATAACGTGATGACATACAGATAGCGTGAAATTACGAATAAGATAAGAACGACGGCATCATATAAGAGAATTCATTTTAAAATTATTAATCGTTTAACAATCCTATTAAAATTTGTGGCAAGAAGGTTTCAATTATTTGCAAAAAAGGGAAACCTTGGTATTTATTCACTGGTTTATCTTAATGGTTTTACTGTTCTTAATGGATATGTTTTAAAGCGCAACATCACAGAGAAAAATAAGGCAAAAAAATAAATGATAAAACTACACTCCTAAGAGATCGAACCAATAAAAAATATTTGATTAGAAAAATATTATTTACCTAATATCTTTGATAACATCCACTCTGCAGCTTAAAATAAAAAATCTTGGGTGCTTGCTCATTTATTTGCAAACTTATTGTTATTTTCTCGCTTTAATGAATAATTTTGTTTTCAACTAAAATGAAATATATGATATATCACGTTGAATTTATCGTGAATAAATAATAAGTTTTCTAATGTACAATGATTATTATTTTGAAACAAGATAACATTGCCAACGTAAGGAAACCAATATCAAGAGATGATCCTGCAAAGAATCGACTTTTGAAAATATTTGAGAGCTTTAAAATTCCTGAAGCTGAGATATTCTTTGATAAAGCAATTTTTTAGGTAAGCAAGCCAATCTACAATATATTAAATTAAAATAAGGTGTTTGCTGAAGAGATAAAATTGAGCTGAGATGAGACTTTTAAATTTAAATTTGGCGATAGGTTATAGCGTAATTATTTTCTTCTCTTCTGAAAAATTGAATCTTCTTTTGGTGGAGCTTGAGTCAGAGCTGCCAAGTTTTATTTTAATTATGTTAAGATAAGCATGATTCCCAAATAAAATAAATTGTTGAGCGTCAGCCAATGGCATTCCTAATTAGCAAGGAAATATGACTAAAAAGCAAAAAATAACGCGCACAGGGGTGTTATATTGAAAAGACCCTCTATGAAATTAACAGGAAATATCAAATTCCAGAAACACATCACTCATATAAGGTTTGTACTTATAGAATCCAAACGTAAAATTTTTGTCGAGTTAATTCTAACTCAGTAAGAATATTCAATGTGGTTTGTCAATTATATAATTGTTAACGATACCTACAACGGTGGGAACCGAACCCTTGACGAAATTTGCATAACAGTATCCATTGACGAAGTTCCATAGAAGAGTGACGAGTTTACACTCTCCTCGTTGTTGATGATTTCAATTTCCGATTGTGATTGCCGTTTTGGGTCTCAATTTGAATTAAAAATTCTGTTAGAGTCTGAGAGTAAACTTCTGGACCAAGATTCTCAGCTGGACGCCTACGGATGCTTTATTTATGAAAATTTTATAATTGAATGAAGGACGAAAATAATTCCCTGAAAAATAACTCTTAGTAAGTTCAGGTAAACCGTTTATTTGTTTAGGATAAACTCTTATTGTAGGCCATGAATTTTGTTTAAGCTGATTAGTTCAAAAATTTATTATCTGGGACAAATTGCGTATGATTATATATTTTTTGAATAAGGAAACAATTTGGTTAATATAGAAATATATATCTTATAACAGGTGTAACAAAAGTCTTGAGACCAATTGAAAGAGCCGTAAATTGTACAGATAAATTAAACAACTGGATATTGCTGGGCAAAATCATTAGTTCATTTTAGTATCTTTTGAAAAACATATTTACATACCTTTAAACGCGCCATTATCTTCGATTTTTCGGTGGATTTTATTAATGTCCTTCTCCATGGCCTAGATGAAAGACATGTCAACTTCTTTCAACTTTTCACGAATTCTATTCACTGATTACTGCTCAGTTTTTGCTTCCCATCCATTGCAATACACCAACAGAGTGAGATCACCCCAAAAATTTTTAATCGGACGTGCCTGTGGCACATTTGTCAGGTTGTCATCTTATAGCACAAAAGGCACTTTTTTCGGTGCGCTACTGCAACGTTTTCTATAAATAATGACTACAGGCGAGGTTCGGCCAGAACATTATTTTTTCGTTTTGGTCGAATTTTTTCATTTTGGGCAGAGCTTTGCTGATATATAATTCCAAACCAAACGCTGCTCCATATAAGTCAACTAATTTATCACGCTTATCAATTATCCTAATCAATATTTAGCGGATAGCGGTTGCGGATAGAGGGTCCCTGTACAAAGTGCTTCTGCTGAATATGGTTACAAACAATTAATAGGCAGTCGCGGACAGTTGTCCAGTTGTGGTCCCCAAGGAATCAACCCCAAGCGTATATGTGACAATAGTACCGAAAGCTGAATGTCACCTGGCTGAGGCGAACTCTCAGAGTACGCTGCCTTATCCTTGTATGCGGGGCTCTGAATGGATGCACGAACGCTTTTCATTAGCTTCTCTTTAGAACAACAATAATAACACCAAACATAGTTGCAGTAAGTGAGGTTCAAAACAATAGAACGCGCAGGGCTCTCGACAATGGGTCGGCCAAAAGACCATCCGTGGGGAGGCATCCGATAGAGGATTACCGATGCTTTATGACCCGGAGAAACATCAACACCCAGGTTTCTCCCAAGCCTAAAGATCTGGCTGAAATAGATGAAGACCTTCGTGGACAATTTTGCAAAGAATCGGACCTTTTAGAATATCAATTGTTGTGTGTGTGCTGATGCGAAACGTAAAAGAAAACCAACGGTTGATCATAAGACCAAAAGACGAATGCATCAAGTAGCCACTAGGGATGTTCGTTTTTTTACAAAACCAAAGTTTTGAATTAATTCTGAATCGGATCGTAAAAAATCGATTCTCTAAAGAATCGGAACGAAAGAATCGATTTTGCAAGAATCGGGTGAAAAAACGTAGACAATTTTTATTTTTTTTATGGTCACGAGACACTTTATCTAATGAGTAAATTATTTTCCTCGCATTTTTAGTAGTATTTTTTAAAGTTAAAAATGGATGCAGAAAACAAAGCAATAAAATTATTTAAGGTTTAACCTAAAGGTACTAAAGTAAGTAATTAAACAATAAAATTTTTTATTGTTTCTAAGAATTTATTTATTGACAATATTCGAAACAAAAAGACTTATTGTCCTAATTGACAAATAGAGAGTTCAAAAACGACAGTTGTTGTAAATGCTGAGGTGAAAGGCGATTCCTGGAATTAGTGACAATTAGTTCTGTTGTGGGAAATAGTCTTTTAGAAGGTACCGATGTACCAACGATTGCCAAGTATATGGTGGCAACAATACTGAGAGTCGTATATACAGAAGCAAGGTTCTGCCAATATTGGATTGGATTTTCTTTGCGATCTACCATGAGTTGATTAAGGGAATGTTTAAAGTCAGTTGGCATCTTATCTTGTGGCAATTGCGAAATATTTGTAATTTTCGCCTTCATAAGATTATCATGAACAGACCATACGTCATCATCAGTCGCGTTTAGCATTTCCGCGTTCGTGCAAGCAGCTCCGTTGTTCAGATTTTTTTGATATAATTCCCTCATCCACTTAGCAATGCGATTGATTGCATTTAAACAGGCGCGAGGCTGTTGAAAATGCAATTTTTTAAACCTGGGATTCTAGATTGTCGAGGTTCTCATAATAGCATTGTATTCTATTTGACCATATCGCATATAAATAGCGTTTTGAATATGATCAACTAATGTTAGTGCAGTTTTTGTGTTTAAGCTCTCGCGGAGGTTTTGATTTTAATTTTTCAAGCAATTGATCAGTGGAATGATTTTGCGAGCGGTTAAAAATCGTTTTCCACACGGTTTTTTTGTAACTTTTTCAAGTGGCTGCTAAACTTGCATAATTTCGTTTGCTAACTGGAGTGCCGACGCAGTCAACATCTCAGGTAAATCCGGAAGATTTAGTAAAACGGATGCAACTTCTGTCGAGAGCAAAATAAATCTTTGCAGCATCTCGTACGTTAAATTCCATCGGGTGATATCACTTTGAATTGACCTAAGAGAAGTGAGTTTCCACAACAGATCAGCAGCAATAACTGACTGTTAAAAAAATTTAACAATTTTCTTTACTTTTGCGCACATCGTTGTTGCATCATGAAAATATAATGTGTTTTCAGCGATTAGATTTATTGAGTTTGCGAAACACACAATATGTCTTCCAGAGTCCATTGTGACTATATAACATCTGGCTGGAATTAATCGCTAAGGTTCGAAAGTTCAAGCGCGAACTCCGGAACCGTTATCACACACTTAACAAGTCAAAGGTGCTGACCATCAGGTAGCACATTGTTAAGAAAATGCGGATACTATCTGACGCTAAGAGAAGTCTAGAGCGGAGAGAGAGGTGGGTCAGAGAATACCAACAGTTTCTCTCTGACTTGTCTTGACTCTTCCAAGACCCTCCAGTTACTGTCGACCACCCGCCCAAACCAGATGAGGTCGAAGTATTTTGAAGAGAAGTCTATAAAGTGCAACATATACTTGACAAAGACTTAAAAAACATAAATATTTTTAAGGAGCTGTGTAATTTTTACATAACAACACCTGACAAAGAATGCCCAAACATCGCTATCGAGGAGATAAAGAAAGCATCAAGAGGTATGAAAAACTATTCCCCTCCAGGACCAGATGGTATCAAGACAATCTGGTGGAAGAAGTTTTCTTAAGCCCACCACCATATGAGCCGTATTTTTACCTCTTATTGGAAGTCGAAGGAGTCAATTCCGCAGTGGTTGGTGAAAGGGCGCACAGTATATTTTTCGAAAATGTGCAACTTAGCCGACTAAAAAAACTACAGACCAATCACATGTCTGAACACACTATATAAGATATTCACAGCTATCCTAAATGATAGAATGGTTTGGGCAATCGGACCTGTGTGGCAAGAAATGTATGAGCAACGCGACTCCAAGAAAGGCATAGCAGGATCTCGGGAGAACTTGCTTATCGATAGATGTGTCTGCAAAGATGCAGCATCTAACCAGCGTGACCTATCTATGGTCTGGATTGATTACCAAAAAGGTTTCGATTCGAGCTCCCATAACTAATCATCTGTCTTTTGGAAAGCTTTAAGATCCATCCGCAAATAATGAGTAGCATTGAGAGATTGATTCCACTTTGGAAAGCCAGATTACCTATCTTATCTGGAAAAAATCGTGTGGTATCTTACAATGTCACTCTCCAAAGAGGAGTCTTTCAGGGCATCTCCATTAGGCGAATCTTCATTTGCCTCACATAATTGCCACTATTTCTAGCATTTCGCCACTACCAGTGGTACCTTTGCAGCAACCCTGCAAATTGAAGTCACAAGGTCACCCATGTATTTTACATGGATGATCTTAAGATCTATGCTAAAAATAAAGATCAACTACATGTAGCTCTAGAAATTGTCAAACGAAACACTAAGGAAATAAGAATGCAATGTGGGTTGGATTGTTGGATTGTCTTATTGATTCCATCACAGACTGTAACCTCCTATCTCACGGTCGTGAGACGTGGTTATGGCTAAAATTTTACCGCGATTTCTCTGGGATCAAGTGCAATTTTCAGATTAGAACCCGGTCCCAGAAAAATCCTGTGTTTGTCTTTATGAAAAAATTTTAATTATGCATATAATTTTTTTATGGGCGAATCCGTCATGTTAAAATACGGAAGAAATTCTGACATAAAATGATTTTCTGTATTTGAAAGTTATTTCTGACTGAATAAAAAATTTATTTTAATAAAACCGTTATTTCAATTAAAAACAAATGTATAAAGAACTTTTTAGTATACTAAATGTTTTCTCAATCGAGGCTCTAATTACTGACTCGTAATAACTAAAAATAACATCTTATAGAGAGAACGCAGAACATTCGGTAATCAAATAATATTATGTGCTATATCAAGTTTGTAGTTGATAAAAATTTTTTTTCTTCTAAGGATCGGATGGCCGGTGACGGTAGCACGATGCCAATTAATTTTCCATAGGAATAATAAATCCTGATTTTTTTAATTTTTGAACATAAACTATTGAATTTTTTAGATTGTCAAATTAGAAGTCCTAGATTATTGTGCTGCCTGAATAATATATTTTAGATTTTTTTTTGACCCGAAATTAAAGTACCAATTGTTTTAGGTCCATAAATTCGAATTTATAGATTACCCCTGGAGCACTAACCTATTTTTTTTTATCACAAAGCACACTGAGGTTCTGTGAGACCCAGTACACTTTTCCGGGGTCTACTATTTTAAAACTACTCTTCCGATCAACTTGCAAACATTCTCAGATATTATTCAAACATTATAGATATTATTCGTATTGCTGAAAAAAATCATTGTATTTAATCTCACATAAGAAAATTATTTTAAAAATAATTTTTTTTAAATAAATAAAAATGTTTAAAAATCTAAATTTTTTTAATTTTTGATATTTGTGGCTAGAATTTATGCCCCATCAGATATTCACGATGAAAAATATTTTTGTGCAGGATCTAAAAGCAGCGTCTATAATTTTTCACGAAGGAGTTCAGAAGTTGCTCCATGCAAAATAGCAAATGAATTTTTAAATTGAAATCGGACAAAAATTCACGTTCAGAATTCTCCAGATTATGTTTCCAACCCCGTAGCAATATTAGACGCGCCTCCTAAAATCAATCCCTATAACTTTTTTTAAACAGTTTCGAAGTTTCTGCAAGTAAGACACCAAATAAATTTTTTAATTAAAATTATTTACAAAATCTACATAAAAAAACATAAATAATAGTTTTGCCAATGTGACTGCTTGCATTTTTTCATTTTTAAACTTATTGACGATTTTTCGTCAAGAATATTTGCAATTTATTATTTTAGTAGCCGGATAATTTAGAACTTCAAATTCTAGCAGCGAAAAAATCCGAAGTATAAAAATATTTATTTCGAGAAGCCAAAAAATCTGAAACAAATTATTCGTATATCAGACTAATCGGTAAATTTGAATTAGATTAGCAACAAAATTAGCTAATTTAATTTCAAGAAGGAAAAAATCTAAAATTATTATTCGTGTAGCAGAATAGTCTGGAACTACGAATTCGAGTAGAAAAAAATTTAGCACTTTATTTTCAAGGACCAAAAAAATCCGGAAGATGTTATGCAAATATCAGACTAAGCTATTAATTTAAATTCAAGCAGAAAAAAAATCTTGAGCAAACTTTCATTTTATTATAATACAAATATTTTAAATGCTTAAATGAACATAATCATGCTGTTTTATGTTAACGTAAAAAAAGGGTTCTTTTCGATATTTTTCGGACGGATTTTTATTTTAGTTCTCTAATATCCAAATAAGTAAATAAATAGTGTTAAAAAATTGTGTGATAAACAGCCGCATAGTTAAGAAGAAACATGAACTTCCCAATACACTTGAACTTTCAAAAAAAAATTTAACTTTCAACAAGAAACTCGTATTTTCAATTAAATAATTAAACTCATAACCTACATTCAGATGCATTTCTTCCTAAGAAAAGCTAGTTTTTAAACATAGGATGAATCTTTGAAACGAAATAGATCATTTTCAACAAACTAAAATAGGGACTTGCATGTTGGTGGCAGTAGGAGAAAGTCTGCAGTGATAGGTGGCGAGAAGTTTTTGCGGATTTTGTGTGAAAGGTGTCAGTAGAGTGTGAGGGTGGAAGCCTTAAAGGTGACTAGATTTGTAAGGGGTGAATTAGAGAGGCGACAATTTATTTTAATTGTAGTTGTAGAGTGGAATTTAGATAATTGGGCAAATTGAGGTAAGGTTAACAAGGGACCAAGGTAGTTTTGTGTGTCAGGAGATTGGTTCTTTCTTGTGGGCAAGGGTGGTTCTAGTAGTGCTGGTTGATGTTAATGGAGAGGAAACGGTGTCTGTAGGGGCTGTAAGGGAGAAAATAGTGCAAAAGAAGCAAAATTTAGGGCAGTATGCGAGAACGGCCTTGAGTGACATCTGTTGGCTGCAGGAGGTCCTTCTTTGCATGGATAGGTTACAGTCGCCCACGGAAGAGCGGGAGGTGGACGGCGAGAGTACTAGCAGTGGATGTAGTGAATTAGAAGGGGACGAAATTTTTAGCAGGCCACGACGCCCGGCTGGCAGTGATATGTTGTCCAGTGGCGCATCACGGAGAGGGAAAGATCGAAACGAAGGAAACGCCAATGCTAGGGAGAGAGCGTCTAGCGCTGGCGAAGGGGCGGATCTCTTGAAGAGGAAAAGAGATAGCAAATATTGTCCGAAGAAAAGCTCTCTAGAGAGTCCCTTTAAAAAGAGAGTACGGACAGGTATTTCACCCTTAATCTCCCATAAAAATGGAGGGGTAGGTAAAGAAGGAGGCTCTCGGGGTGCTGATAGCTTAGTTCAGAGAATTGAGGGAGGAAAAAGGTGGGCCATGAAGCAGATGGAATGTATGAGGGAGAACCTAAGAGTAAGAGTTGAGAGATGGGAAAAGGAGGTAAAAGAGCTGATGGATCAGTTAGAAGGATTGCAGAGAGAAGTGGCGTCGGTAAAGAAGGAAAAAGATGATGAAATGAAGCAGTTGGATAATGATATTAGGCAGTTGAAAGAAAGGGCGGAACAAATGCTGGAGAAATTGGAGGGCAGTTCGGAAATTGAATTTGTTGACAGAGGGAGGGCGTGAAGCAAGGTACTTGGAAGAGGGTGCAGAACATGATAGAAGAAAAAACGGGAGAGCGTAGAAATAAAAAGGAGGAGAGAGCAGATGTGGAGACAATAAGGGCATCGGATTGTAAATAATTTAACAATTTCGGTTAAAAATTTTTGATTTACGATTTATGATATATAATTTTCAGTTAGAATATTATCTTATGAGTTAAAAAAAAACTTTTCGAAATAAAGATTGATTGATTTCGTTAAAAAATAATCTCTTTGGATAAAGATAAAGCTATAGGGTTACAAAATTTATATTTTTTAACTAAAACATCATCTATTTGTTTACAAGTTTTTTTATCAGTTGAAAATTCTAGTATTTGACCTTGAAGCTGATTTGAACGTAAAGCTCTTTAAATTAGATTTAATACAGTAGCCTCATTAATTACACCTATATTATTTATCTTTTAAAAAAGTTACTTTTATAAATAAAGACTAGTTATTTAGTTAGATGTATTAAGATATTTACAAGGATTCAAAAAGAGATAGATCCCTATTCTTTCTAATAACATGAGGCATAATAAAATCCACCTCTTTTTAATACGCACTTTCATTATCTTTAAACTTTACATAAGATATGTTCAATCTCGCGTAAAATTCTCGTCTTTCGTGATAAATAATTAGCTTAATGACATACAGGTAATTTAAAATAACAAATAAGATAAGAACGGCAGCAACATTTTATAAAGAAGCGATTTCAGAAATTGTCATATTTTAACACTCGTCCCAGAATTTATTACGAGTAGGTTTCATTAATTTGAAGAAAATGGTCACCGTTAAAGTTATTTTCTGCTTCGCATTAACAGCTTCGTTCAATCATATTGGTAAATTTAATAAAATATATAATTTTGTTATTATTCTATGTACAGTCATGTAATCTTATGTAATCGATTGTATATAATATAATTATTTGTTATATAATCTACCTGGAAACCAAGAAAGTGACAATTTTCCCGATCCTTTCAAAATTTAACTAATGATAAATAAATTTAA